>JZLH01S0625038.1:12252-31777 GCA_001188425.1 Eucidaris tribuloides | reverse complement strand
TGTGTGTGTGTGTGTGTGTGTGTGTGTGTGTGTGTGTGTGTGTGTGTGTGTGTGTGTGTGTGTGTGTGTGTGTGTGTGTGTGTGTGTGTGTGTGTGTGTGTGTGTGTGTGTGTGTGTGTGTGTGTGTGTGTGTGTCTGTGTCTGTGTGTCTGTGTGTGTTTGTGCAAGAAAATTGCACACCTCAATCCATGGGGTTTGTTGCTTAAAATGTTTATACTATGAAAATGTCTCTGGTAATATATGAAAATTATTGTTATCGAATTCGGTATATATTCATTTATACCGTAGCGAAAAAATCTTCTGTTCAAAATACCAGATGTTATTCTCCGGAAAAAGGTTTCATGCAACATCCCCTGATCGAAATATGTTGTCCATTCCTCATAACAGTTTTACAATACTGTTTAAGAATACATATAGGTGAAAATTCTACATTACTCAATTTCCAGATTTCCAAAAATGATTATAGGTCATGTCGTATGGTGGGACCCCTTTGCATACAGGCACCAAAATTATGAATTTTGTCACTTCTTGCATTTAAACCAATATAACTCAAAAAGTACTGATCAGAAACCAACAAAAGTATATATTTTCTGAAAGCTTATACTTCAGAGAATCTTAATCATCCAAGGTCAAGTTGCTATACAGGGTGTGTAAAAAAAATTAAAGGGTAATATCACAAAAAACATATACTTTTGTGATATTGATGACAACTCATTACACTTGTCAGTAATAAGTCATGGCTCAAAATTAATGTTATGTTGTGAAAAAGCATACTTTCAGCTTTAAGAAAATGTATGGTTTTACTACTTTTTGAGTTTCAGATGGAGAGATACAGGCTGTAACAAAATATGTTTAAAATTGTGTTGCGATTTGTTACAAAAACATTAATTACACTAATTAAACAAACAGATTATTAAACCTAACTAACACATTTTAGAGATTAAATAGCAGATTATTGTTTAATATATGGATCAGTAGAGTATATTTAAAAATTTCAACCAAAATGTAGCCCTGAACATACGTGTGTGTCCTTACATGTACTACTATCATGCTTCATAATGTGTACAAGTCAATGGCAAGCACTAGCTACACCAGTCATTAAGTAATTAACGATCTAGAAGAGCATTAATTTCATTTTACTATTGAGAATTGTGAAGTACAACATGTGCCAAGTTAGTCAGATGCATATCATAACTCCAAGATAGCTTATCTGCTGCAAATATTAGGAAAAACAAAGGAGTATAGGCGAATTTGCAATTTCTCCATAGAGATTGTACACACTCCTCTTCCGCTTATCATCCTCCGCTTATCCACCAGATTTACCCTCGTTAACATTTTTGCATTTTTCGCTAATTAAACAAAGTGAAATGCAAGATTGCTGATGAGATTTCAAAAGCAGAGTAATTTTGCTGCAGGATGAGCCCAAATTCATAATAATTGGATAAAGGATATCTCTGATGCATCAAGTTCAATTAAGAAGAGGACTGAAAAATGTAACGCCACCAGGTATTTGGGGGTCCCACCACACGACACATGACCTATAAAGAAAAGAAGATCTTTCTAATAAAAATCCCTATTAAATTTACCATGAAATTTAATATGTTCATTATTTTCGAACAGTAAAATCACCAATCTACAACACGTTTGCAAAAATATGCGCTTATCATTACTTTAACCGTTGGCCAGATGTTAGGTTATTACTATTTTTCTCACGCGAATATTAAATTGGGGGTAAAGGTTGCCTTTCATTTCAATTTGCCCTGGAATTATACCATATGAGTAATTTTGGTGCTCCCCGTTTCTTTTTTTTTGGGGGGGGGGTGAAACTACTCTAGAATCAAGTAAACTATGCAGGGATTCGTCTGTTTAAATTTGTAGTCAAACTTTGACTCATTCTAAAATCACTAATGTCAATATCCCTCGTGGTAGGCGAACCTGCTGTGTGACTCTCTATGGATCCTATTTTTTATCGTGCCCCGATAAAATTGAAATACTGGTTTTTCATGCTTGATTCTCCTTAAGTAAACAAATTAGAGACAAATCCTCCCAGCTGGGAGCACCACTCCAGTTGGTGTATAGCTGCTATATATTTCAACTCATTTGGTTCTTGGCGCGTTTTCAAGTGTTCCAAATCATATCACTAACCTTTAAAGTTATAGGCTAACATTGTGGAGCTTCAATTTAAAAAAAAATGTCAAGTTTTGATATCTGAAGTACATAGTAGTGTTCTTATGAACAAATAAACACCCTAGAATAAAAAAAAGTTTCGAAAGTTACACTGCCAATGGCAAGTTATGCATGAATAAACAATTGAAACTCGGGGCGAGTTCAAATAGCGTAGGTATACACACAGTAAGTCTATGGGAGAAAATGGGCAGGTGAATCCGATCATCTTACTGTTTTCACTTTTTTAAAGCACTAAATAATCATTTTGAAATACAATTTCTTCAGGGCGTCATTTTTAGACCTTATCAAAGACAATGGTAGCATGGGAAATCATGTAGCTCAGATTTTTTTAACTGTGGTAAATGTTAGCCAATACCTGTAATATTTTATCTTAACACTATTGTACTATACAAATACAAATCTTGGCTCTCTTGGATTACGGCATACTGGGGGAAATTAGATACACAAACTCGAATGATGGGACAAAAGTGACGTCGAGTTCAAGAAGGTATATGTTCGTAAATGCACACAGACACCAAGTGATCGATTTGAATTCGCAGACTGTACGCGTAGTGTACGCAAAGTTCGTTAGTCGTTCGATTAGAGATCGCTGTCTGTAAGTTAATGATAAGTATGAAATGGTGATGGAGACGTTTTTGATTCGTTTTGATTCGCTGTCAGTACGTTCGATTCGGTAGAATTCACCCACACGGAATTCATTCGCTGGGAATGCTGTGCGTATTTGGAATTTTTCAATTCGTTTGCGGTACGCAATGCCAATTCGTCATAGTGTGACAGCGCCTTTAGTGTTGCACATATTAAATATTATATTGTCGTATTTGTTTGAGCAAATTATACCATCACTTTTCAAATGAAAATAGCAAATCAAGATTTTTTTATGTGTATATATGTATGAATACAAATTATTTTGAAGTATGCATACATGCCTGAATTTGGGTAGTGATGTGGGTACCATCATTAGGTTACCTAGAGATGACATTCCAAAATACAACATGCGATGAACATCAAACAAGTTCGAGGGGAACTAAACAACAATTCGGTTTCTCAACTTTAGATTGTTATTGTACTTGTGACATGAACAGTAATGTTGTATTCAGTGCAGGAAAAGCCGTTAACATGGGAATAATTGGGTTACTGAAATTCTTTATTTCATATTTCATCTAAAATGAGGTTAAATTAAAATATTTTTAACGAAATAACTGAAGTAGTGCAGACTGGCTTAAAATTTCCACAGGGACCAAAATAATTTTTGGTTGCATATTGTCAAGAGTATTTTACATGATCATAATCTAATTTTAAACTCCCAGTGAATATTTTACATGCAATTCCAATATCTTAACTGAAATTTCGATGAATATTCAGACGCCCTCTGAAAATAATCGTATTTCTTGCAATAATAATGATCTCAAGAATGTTTTTTTTTCTAATCGGTATCTATTCACCAATTTTGTCATTTCATTTCTGCCATTTCTTAGTGACTCTGAACTTTATTCTAACGATATTCACATTAACCTATATTACCATCTGAATCAAATATGTTATATTGAATCATTATCTACACTGCTTCAATGTATTTCTCCTATCCAGGTACATAGCTAATAGTTTTGTACTTGTTGTCACATGATCAGATTCTGGGGCCAATACAAATTGAGGAAATTAGTTGTGGCTATTTCTCACCTTACTTTCATCTGTCTGTGGTGATACCTCACAAATCAAATCAAACCTGAGCATCAGTGCGACCAGTTTATCCTTGTGCTCTTTGAATTCACTCCAAAGGTGATTCATGAGTGGAACTTTCAGAATACCCTCTGTCTCTAAGGCCATCCATGCGGCGTTAAGCTTAGGTTCCTGATATCATTCATATCAAATGTAATAAGAATATTCTTCACAGATCACATGCTATCACCATATCAGTTATTATGCTAAAAAACACGTCCTCTGATTTCTTAAGGTCTAAACTTTGTGTTTATTGTATTTTCTTAGAGTAAATAACGATTTTCAAACCACCTAACGAGCATTCGTGCTTTGCAGGCAGATAAAAAACAAAGCACTTGGTGAATTAAAAACTTTTGTGTTGTTTAGAATGTTCGGAACACGTTAAAAACGTGCCGTAAGGTTATTTTGTGATTGACTAGTGCAAGGTGAATACATCAAGTGAAAAAGGTCAAATATATAGCCACGCCTTCCAACACCCAACACATAAATTTCGAAAATGAATCATAGGGTACTGGTAGATGCGTAAAGTAGTTTATTTACAAAAGACGATTTTGCACATTCGTACAATTAAATTGAACCATTGTAATAATTATGTTTTGTCTTCATTTTTGCACAGTACACACTAAAAAAATACCTTGTTTGCTTTAGTAACATCTATAGAAAAATTATTTTCAGTTACACAAAAATAAAAGTGACATTCAAAGAAAATGTCAACAGAACAATTGTCATCATTATCCCCTCAAAATAAATTCAGCGTGAAGAGTTAATAAAAAAAACGTATTACCTTACCTTATCTTTCGGTTTACACAGTGTGATGATTTTCTTGAAAGCATTTATCAGCCATTGAGTGTTAAGGATAACAATATCAGCCATGTTCTTTCCATCACCAAAGTATACGATGAAACCAAGATTATGATAGAATTTCAGCATAGTTGGCAAATCCTTTGGTTTGATACCAAACCGGTGAGCTATCTGCATTAGGTTAGGGAACGGGATTTATCAGACAGACGTAGTAAAAAATGTGAAGTCAATAAACTTTTTTAGTCATTTCATTATTTTTTTTCTTTCCACAAAGCCCGAATGTTGCTCCACCTTATACAAGTAAATAAAATATTCTTGAAACTTTTCGAAACGAAATCATTCCACAACATAAAAAAATGTACCATTTTAATCCATTGTGGATTATAAGAATTTGCGGAGTTTTTGCTGTATAACGAAATAATGAGAATACAGGAAGCTTCATATTACAAACAGTAGGTCAAATGATGGAAAGGTTTGCAGGTGGAATTTAAATGCAGAGCTAATTTGCTTTTCAGTAGGTTTAGGGTTCAAGTTCTGTTGGGCCATTCCTTTCCCGAGTCATTTAAATGTAACAGATCAAACATTTAATTTTACTTTGTTTTTCATTAATTTGATAACACAAAGATGAACAGCAAATTTGATCTGCATTTAAATAGGTCAAATGTTTGGATTTTTTTGGTTATTTTGCTTACAAAAAAAAAAATAACGAGATTATGTCTTGCCCACCCGTGAAAAGATAAGCTAAAGGTTTTCCCCAAGTACAGGTATGTCTCCTACCCAAATTTCGTGCCATAAGAGAATCTGAAAAGTAAACTTCATCGTTTGACCTAAAAGACTTTTGACATAACCATGTGACCTTCGACCAGAAGATGGACGGACGACAGACGACGTACGGACGCCATTTAGTTCCCTAAGTCTCGCCTTTACATCCGGTGGGTGAGACAATAACCCACAAGGAGAAAACAAAACCCTCTTTGCACATTGCTTTTGGGCCGAGATTCAGAATCAAAATCTTGATTTTTTTACACCGCGACAAAATGAAAGAATATAGCCGAACATGTTCATGAATTGGGAGTTTTCCGGGAAAAGACAGGAATGACAAGTGACAAAAACTACTCATTTTAAAATAGAAAACCCATTTGAAAAGAAATAAACAAATATTTACCTCCTTTAGAGTCAAATATTTTTCGCTGGCACCGATGACTTGTTCAAAACGTAGCCACCGAATAGGCATACGGTCTCCCATGTAGCCCTTATTAGATGCCACATCCACAATTTCGTTCCTCAGTTCTTTCAGCTATAATTAAGAAACATTCACAAGGCAAGTCAACAATGCAAACAATTTTAACTCTGTCGCATTCAGTGGGTACGCATTTTCAGTCATATGATTATTGTTTCGAAACAAGCAAATTCGCATATGTATGTTTAACTAGTTCCTGGGTTATCATATTAACTCTTGGTGAAAACACACACACACACACACACACACACACACACACACACACACACACACACACACACACACACACACACACACACACACACACACACACACACACACACACACACACACACACACACACACACACAAACAAACACACACGCATAAACAAACGCTCACAAACACGCGTACACACACTCGCGCACACAAACACACACGCATTTAACAAACGCTCACTAACACGCATACACACAATCGCGCACACAAACACAAACACAAACACGCACACACACACACACACGCGCGCATAAACAAACGCTCACAAACACGCATACACACAATCGCGCACACAAACACACACACAAACCCGCACAAACACACACGCATAAATAGACGCTCACACACACATAAAAATACACACAAACACTTACAAACACATACAAACAAACGCACAAACAAACATACACAAACAAGCAAACATACGCACAAATAATGTGCAAGGAATATTAACAATAAAAGAACAGGAGAGAAAAGTGGAACAGACAAATTGAATGGAAGGGGAAAGAGAAAAGGTGTGACAGCGCCATTAGATAAACGGAAAGTGTGCAGGAGACCGGCAAACCATGAACAGAGCTTCACTAGGACAGTGGCCTCATATTACCAGTAATTAGGCTTGCATATGTTTTGTAAAATACGCGTTAAATGGGCTTAAAGATAGACATTGCTTTAAGGATTGCTAAGGCGTTCTGATCCATGATGCCGAATAGACTTTTGTGCTAAGATTATTGTAGGGTTTGCTTATTGATAGTCTTGAGAATGGCGGGTTGGATGTGAATGTATGGATGTTTGCTTGAATTCAAAATAAACCTCTTTTGTATTGTTATGGGAGATGACCTGAATAGGCCTGTTTGTAAGGTGTGAGATAACTAAGGTCACACTAGCAGTTGTGACTACCTGCCATCGAGTTACGACGAGTTATCTCAGGTGATCGCTAGTATTCATAGGTAGAACGTGCTAGTGATCGTTCGACAATCACGGTAATCACTTGTGATCGCAGGTGATGGTACGACCGAAAATAGGTTTTCAATCCGGTTTAAAAACCTGGCTACGATAAAATTGATCGCAAAGAGGTGGCAAGCAATCGCCAGTGATCTTCCGTGCATCGTGCAATCACCGTACGATAATCGTGCCACTAATCGCATTTCCAAGAGGGAATTTACATAGATACGAGTAGTGGTAAACTGATCGCGGGTAGACGCACGTCAAATGGTAGCTCATCGTGCGATACATGAACTTGACTTGCGAATACCAAGAGTGTGATGAACACATTTGTTTTTGATAGTATTAATCATTGTTGCTGCTGCATTATGTATTTTGATATAGTATGTACATTTGTAGCACTACAAAACCGTGCGTTTCGTAATGTCACTCATTCTCATTATTCATCTCCCAGTGAACCATCATTTAAATTCAACATATACTCAAACAGACATATTCATGTATACACATGCTCTTCCAATCAATGCAGTCGACGCGGTTGGGGGGGGCAGGGAGTGATCGCCCACGCAATGAAAATAATATGGGGGGGCCAAATATATCGGTTTGGCCAACAAACCGGGCAATAAGTGGCACACATGAAATATTCAGTAATGCAAATATGTATTAAAAACATTGAAGCAGCTATAAAACATTAAACATGGCATAAAATACATTAAACATCCACAAAATTGTCACTTTCCGCGCTCGCGGCGCTAAATTTATGTATTACATTTTGGATATTTTTTTTTCACTTTACCCCCCCCATCCGAAAAATGGATCGATGCCCCTGCTTCCAATCATGTACCTTCACTATTCAAAACAGGTTTATTTTGAAGTCATCATACATTCATCCATTCATCCATTTATCCATTCATACACTCATATCCAACACGCCATTCTTAAGACTATCAATACCCTACAATAATCTTAGCTCAAAAGTCTATTCGGCATTAGGGACCAGATATCTAGAACGCCTAACAACAACAATGTCTCTCTCTTAGGCTATGGTCACAAATAGAAAAATTGGCCTGCTCGGCGACCGGGCGGCGAGTTTTAGCCAATTTCGCCCGGTCACCGAGCGGTAACCGCCCAGGCACTGCTGTTTTTTTGGACATCGGTGGGTCGCCGCTGAAGTTTTAGCGCGCAGTTAAAATTCTGGCGGCGCCTGCTCGATTTTACTCACCGCCCAAAACACGCCCGGTGTCCGAGTGGTCACCGGGCGCTCGCCGCCCAAAACATGTCCGGTGTCCGGGCGGTCGCCGGGCGCTCGCCGCCTGGGCAACGACCTAATCAAGCAATCACCATCGAACGATTTATGTTAAATAATTATGTTCCTTGTTGTTGTTGTTGTTGTTGTCGGTTTTAACGGCGCATATCAATCGATGACCGATTATTCAGCCCGAATAATCTACTTTTCGAAGCTGCTTAATAAAAGGTATAGTCTAGGTTCTAGCCGTTGCTATTTCGGTTTAATTCTCCGAGTTGCAGCCAATACTCGAATATCGCGCCAAGCCGAGTGAGGGCAATTACCCCAGTGATTGACTTGTCACTGGGGTAATCGTCCTCACTGGACTTGGCTCGATATTCGAGTATTGGCTGCAACTCGGAAAATTAAACCGAAATAGAAACGGCTAGAACCTAGACAAAGTAAAAGGCCACCGAGCGGTCGCCGCCCGGTCGCCACCCAGTCGCTGTTGGGCAATAGGTCAGTCACTGGGCGGTGAGTTCAAAATCGGTCAGCGTCTGGACGGCGCCTGCTCGATTAGGTCGGTGCCCGGGCGGTACCCGGGCGGCGCCTACCCGGCCACCTGGCGTGTTTTGGGCGGCGAGTAAAATCGAGCAGGCGCCGCTGGAATTTTAACTCTGCGCTAAAACTTCAGCGGCGACCGACCGATGCCCTAAAAACCAACGGTGCCTGGGCGGCTGCCGCTCGGTGACCGGGCGAAATTGGCTAAAATCTCACCGCCCGGCCGCCGAGCAGGCCAATTTTTGTATTTGTGACCACAATATCAGGCCCTCCTCAGCGTGCTCCACAGAGAAAACAGCTAGATTTTTGTACAAAGTTTTCTAAAATTCCACATGTATTTTTAACAGTTTTCATTCAATAAAACTGCAAAAAGCACAAGAGAAAACCAATGAAGCCGGAGAAAAAAGCTGTCTTGTTAATGGCCACAGTGGGGCAACCACATAAATATAACCAGGTTGCCAGTGAAAAATATTCCCGGAGGAGCCCTGTGGTCCGCCGCCAGTACGCATTTATATCTGCAGGGTCCTACGGATCACCGGCGGGCTATCGGCCGATTTCTTAAAAATCGTCCGATGGCCGGTGGGAGACCGCCAAATCGCCCGATGACCGGTGGGAGACCGTCCGATGGCCGATGGGAGACCGCCAAATCGCCTGATGACCGGTGGGAGACCGTCCGGGAATCGGTTAGTCATCAGTCGATTACTGCCCGGTCGCCGCGCGGAGAAGCTCCCTCGATTTTGCCAAGTTTTGACTTAAATCGATCGGTGACAGGAAATCGACAGGGCGCCGCCCGAGCACCGCTAGGGCTTTACAGCCCGCTCAACATGCTCCAAGAATCGCTGGGCGATGCATACATTCTAGCGGCGACCGGGCAGGCTTTAAATCGGGCGGTCGGCGCTTTTATTTGTGACCGTAGCCTTAGCTAATTCAACGCGTCTTTCACCAAACATATGCAAGCGTAAAGGCCTGCTGCAAATATGAAGCCGTTGCTCTTGTGAAGCTTTATTTATGGTTTGTCGGTCTCCTACATACTTTCTGTTTATATTATAAACTACAAGTACATAATTAAATTCGTTATTGCATTATTTAACTGTTTATCGTGTTGTACAAGTCAGAATTATATTGGGTTGGCTTTGATAATATCGTATAGTATAATATGATACGTATTGTTATTTTTTTTATTATCATGTTTTTTCATTATTGCACCCGAAAAAACACACACAGAATGTCATATGTGGAAGCCTTTATTGGGGGTTGGTGTACATGCATTTATCACTCCACTCTGACTTTTCTTTACAAACGCATAATTTAAATACCAATCGTGACTTAATTTGAAACAAGTGAACCCGCAACGTTCGTACAATTGACGCAAGTAATCGCACGATTAACTACCATTTGTCTTAAGTGATCGCACGATTACCTGCTACCAGTCGCAGCTATTCGCACGTTTGTATACCATTAGTCGTATAGGTAATCGCACAATTGCCCAGCACTTGCCGCAGGTGATCGCACGACTGGCGGCGACTTGTCTCAGGTGAACGTGCCGCGAGTGGTGCGATTACTGACTGGTATACGTGCGATCACCTACGCCAAGTGGCAAACAGGTCGCACAAGTGTGACCATACAACACAAATCGTGCGAGTTACTGCAATCTGGCTACGGAGGCCCTTGTGGTGCGATTCATTTGATCGCAGGTAGTCGCAACTGCTAGTGTTACAAGGGCGTAATGAGAATGAGTGCCATTACGAATCGCACGCATTTGTAGCAATAAGAACTTTATATTTCTGGTGCTACAAATGTTCCATACTATATTACAACACACAATGCAGCAGCAACATTTATCAATAATATACAAAAACATGTGATCATTGCATTCCAAGTGTTCGCAAGTCAAGTTCATGTATCGTACGATGAGCTGCCATTTGACATACGTTTACCAGCGATCACTTTTGCCACTAATCGTATCTATACAAATTCCCGCCTGGAGTGATTGAAGGCACAATTATCGTACGATGTACGTACGATCACCGGCGATTACCTGCCACCTCTCTGCGATCACTTTGATCGCATCCAGTTTTTTTGAAGCGGTTTGAAAACCTATTTTCAATCGTACGTGCACCTGCTTTCACAAGTGATGGTCATGGGTGTCGTACGTTCTAAATGCAAACACTCACGATCACCTACGATAACTCGTCGTAACCCGATCGCAGGTAGTCGCAACTGTTAATGTGCATCTACATGGTGAAACGAGATATTTGTCCCGAGAATTAATTACATCTAATATTTAAAGGCAGGACATTTCTTTTGCATGCCTAAAAAATAACATTGTGTAAACACAATGGCATTTCGAAGAAAATGCCATCTGGAAACCTTAAGCAAAATATAACAGCTAAAAACTCAGTTTTAGTGGAATTATAGTGACCGTCAGAATCTGACTTGACTTTTTTTCGTGCGAGAAAAAAAAACTTCAATCATAGAACGTACACTAAAAGGCTATTGTTTTTCTTTCGCATTTTCCAAATTCTAGGTAATTAATGACCCCCAGATTTAACAGGCATTCCTTTCATCAATAGTGAAAACGCATGTTATCTTTTCCTGGTCTGCGGGAATGTACGCAAGTGAGATCCACTGCCTTAAAGCGAAATAAATTGGCAAAAACCTTCTGATTAGTGAGCCTTGCAACGACATCATACAACTTTTATAATTTATTTTCACAATTATACGAGGAAAAATTCCCCCACGGGATATTAAATATAAATTTGATAAAAATAAATCTCTTTAAAAGTAGAATGGCATTTATAAATCTGTGAGAAGAAAAAAAAAATCTACAAAAGATATGTTAAAAACGATCGGCAAAGAAAAATAAAACGCCTAAATGTGCTGTTAGAATTTCATTGCGTTCAATCATTTGAAAAGCAATAAAGGCATACATCACTGATAAGGTTGAGGCGTGAAGTGATGTCCAAGTTTTTGTCTGGAAATGCGTTTGAACCAGATCATAAAATGCCCGATTTTATTAAAGCAGCAAGTTTTCTTTTCCACAATCACTGACTTTCATAATCAAATTGTCTATTACTTAAGGAATATTTCCGGCAGACTTATAACTTCGGAAGTACTAGTTTATAATACGGGAAATAAGTGCACATTGGGTAATTACGGACCCATATCAATTTTACCCATATTCTCCCAAATTTTTGATAAGATTAATTTTTTACGGACTGAAAAATTACTTAAAATCATTGAATTTACTCAATATGGTTTCAGACCTCGGTGGTCTACGGAACTCACAATACTGACTACTGCGTGTAAAATTATATCTGCTTTTAAAATGGTAAATATACAGGAGGCGTATCCCTGGATTTTTCCCAGGCCTTTGATACGGTTAATCAGGACAATTCGATCACAAAATTAGCAAAATATGGGATAAGGAGTACGCACGTGGTCAAAGGTTATCTGGAAAGGAAGTCCATCTGTCTTATAATTTGCAAAATTCAACGAATCTTTAGATCTCATTCGGAGTGCCAGAAGGTTCCGTTTTAGGTCCGCTACATAAGTACTAAATTGTTTTTGTACGATCTACTCCCTTAATAAACGATTAGAAGGAGTCACACACGTCTGGAATAATAATTTTAACACCTGATTGACAATCTGAAAGCATAATGCCCACGCTTCCCTCGTGCACTTGCAAAAATCAGATTCTGCCCAAATCCTCCTACGTATAAAGGTGGAAGGGATGGTATTCCTTACTAGTCTGTAAAATAAAATAAGAAAAGGTGATTGTTATTATTATGGATTCGCATTATTTACATGAATAAAACATTAGAGCTGAGTTTGATCAGATTATTTTTTTATGCATAGAACAAGCAACACAAAACCAACTTTTACAATTTACATTTTCAATCCTGGGAAGGGGTTACATTCAACCATGACAAAATGTTCTTTACGACACACATAATGCTGTGAACATTGTCAAAATTGTTGTTTACCTCCATGCACCTGTTTAGCTTTCTTGATACCGTAAAGCGTGTGCGTTTTAGGTTCCTAGGAAGTATAACATTTTTGGGCTTCAATTTAAAAAAATGTTAAACTTTGATATCTGAGCTACATAGTAGTGTTGAAATGGACAAATAAACACCCTAGAATACAAAAGTTTGGAAAGTTACACTGCCAATGGCAAGTTATACATGAATAAACAATAAAACTCGGGGCGAGTTTTATTAACTTAGGTGTACACACAGTAAGTTTATGGGAGGAAATGGCCAAGTGAACCTGGTCAACTTACGATTTTCACTTTTTTAAAGAACTAAATAATCATTTTTGAAAAACAATTTTTTTTTCAGGGCTTCATTTTTAGACCTCATCAAAGACACTGGTAGCATGGGGAATCATGCGGCTCATATTTTTTTAACTGTGGTAAATGTTAGCCAATACCTTTAACAAACACGTCATTAGTTAAAACGTATCTTAAGTGTTGACACATCCCCTAATGTCGGGTCTCAGAGAAAAAAAAAAAAATATCTAAGTTCTTCGTCTCAATGCAGAACACACACAGGCATTCAGCGTCATCACTTTCACCATAGCCCCCTTAACACATTTAAAATCCGAGGCAAACTTCATCTATTTCACAATTGAATTGTTTGGTTTGCCATGTTTTCTATCTATGTGATTTATATGTGAAGATTGAAAGGTTTATTTTGAATTATTTTTTCCCCCGAGGTTGATTTCAAGGCAGGAAATTTCACTTACAACCCCTTCTGCAACACACGAAACATCACTCATGCCCTTAGGCTATTTTACACCAATTTCCGTTTAGTATTTATTCTATGCGATAGGATGTGTTTGTCTTTAACGAAATAATAATTCAAACAAAGCCTAACGGTCATAACAACTCTACCGAAACTGAGTTTTTAGGTCCTATATTCTTTGCTTAAGGTTCTTAGATGAGTGTTTTTTCATGTTATGCATGTAATGTACACAATTCAAGTTTAAGGCATGCAAAATAGAATCTTAAAGACAAAGAGAGCTTTTTTGTTATTAGCAGTAGAGTAGGAGAGTGTAATAATGATGATGATGATAATAATACATAATAATAATAATAAGATTATTATTATTATTATCTATTATGATTATTATTATTATTATTATTATTAATTATATATTATTATTATTATTATTATTATTCATTATTATTATACACTACTACTACTACTGCTAGTCAGTGAGTAGCAACAACAACCGCAGTATTAGTAATTGAAGAGAAGTAGTAAAGTAAAACTAGAAGTAGGGTTATTTATTGTTATTTTTACTTACTTTTGAAATTGCCTTTTCATCACTTTTGCCAGGTTTGTTCTCGATGGCATAGAAATACGGTATAACATGATCTTGGTAGGGTTTTCCTTTCAGCATGTTGTTTATTTCTGTAAATATCGCTTTTATCTGTGATGTATACGAAAAGAAGATAGACGATTGACGTTAAGTGCAAGTTTATATATTAGAGGAGTTACAAATAAAACACAATTCACACCACATAGGGTGAGTTAGAACTATCAGGACAAAAATAGAAATGCTTTTGACACAAAAACTTATCCTCTGCCCAAAGGGTTTACGTATGGTGTTCATCGGGACCCTATATGACCTGTAATTATCGTACAGGACCATTAATTATCATATATATTTGTCGCAAATCATTGACAGAGCACAAAAACGGGACTTTTTCAACCATGCACCCTAACCGTGGCCATGGTTGGTTCGACATTTTGGGGAAAATGATACAACTTGCCCAAATCTCGCATTTTGGTCCTTGATTGGTAACACATACGAGGGAAAATTACTACTACTACTACTACTACTACTACTACTACTTCAGCTACTACTTCTACTGCTACTACTACTACTAAACATCACTTATAAACGAAAGGTTATGATACATGTTTTTTAAAGTGCTTTATCCCGAATACTTCTGTGTCATGCTGCCCCCAAGGAAAAACACAATGTGTGACATTTTTTGTCGATTTCACTTTTTTGCATTAACGTGCATTAAATAAACCATGCCCTTGCATGTAGTGTACTCAATTTTTTGGAAAAATTTTTTTCGAAAAGCCCTTTTCCACAACTGCAAAACATAGCATGTGCACTGAAATCTGAGTTTCCCCAAAGAAAAACACATTACCGGTATGTGCATTCCGCAAGGAAAAAAACACAGTTTTTGCAAAAGTCAGTCTTGTAACAAGACACACAACTATTTTGAAATGAGGATATCGCGTTGGGTGTATTGAAAACAGGATTGGGCATTTTTTTAAAAGAGGTGATTTAAATCAATATACCCATTTATTTCATTTGAATCACTTTTTCCCAAACAAATCATGATTTGAATCATGATTTAAATCACCACCAATTTAAATTGCCAACCCCAATCGAAAAAAATTGGTTTACATGTACAAACAAAAAGTTTTACTTATCAATAAAATATGATATACAAAGTAATGTAAGAAAGAAAACAACTTAAGAGTTGTACAATACGACCAACATTCTCTAATGAAATACACAGCTTTTGACAAAGACTATGCAAGTGTGCATGCATTGCATTGGCAGCCAGGCTATCGTGCACAGTTCACTGTCAGTGTAGTTCAGTGCAGTGCACGCAAATGCAGTCTGTGAGTACGAGTGTAGTGACCATGGCTGGCTGGCAAAATGTATGCAGCTGCGCCAATAAGCCGCGGCAATATACTTTTGTCACTGGTTTTGAAGAAGAGTTGAACAAAAGATTAATAGGTATGAATTATCATTGTCAGTGTTAGATACGTTAGCCATAACGAAATCAGCGTAGGCTTAACCCATTCAATACTAGGACCCCCTATTTGTGGTTTGCCTTTTTATCTTGGCATGTGGCTGTATTAACTGCATGTTATGAATATGCTAAAATAGAGAAAATATCAGCTATTCAATGAACTGGGCCATGTCATAATAAATATTCATTTTGTTATGAATATTCAAATAAGATTTAACTAGAATATTCATGAACTTATCAAGTTGTTACGATGAGGCTTTGGGTTGTTCCACTTTGTTAGTGGGTGATGTATTGAATTAATTGAGAAACATATTTTACGTACGTGTTTTTCTTTTTTATGTCGTTTAAAAGTGAAAGTCATTCAATCAAAAATTGTTTTTAGTCTTCAATTTCACAAGAAACATAAGATCTTATAATTTTCACCAATAAATGATTAATTAATTAGGTTAATGTTTGACACATCATTCAATACCCTTACCCTTTACTAGCTCACCTGAGCCAAAGGCTCAAGTGAGTTATTGCGATCGCTTTTTGTCCGTCGTCCGTCGTGCGTCGTGCGTCGTGCGTCGTTAGTCGTGCGTAAACTTTTACACATTTTCAACTTTTTCTTCAAAAGGCATGATTGGATTTGGCCCAAACTTGGCAGGAATGATCCTTAGGGGGTGGGGATTCAAGGGTCCTCAACTGGTCTACCTGGCCCCCCGGGGGGCCCAGGGGCAAGGCCCTAAAGGGCCAAAAGGAGGTAGTTTTCAAACATCTTCTTCTCTAGATCCAGAAATAGTTTAGTTAAGCCACTTTGTGTGTAGATACCTCTATATGTGTTGAATTAATGTTCCTCATGACAATGCCCAGGGTGGCCCCGTTTGGCCCCCAAGGGGGGAAAAAGTTTGGGTGCATGGCCCTATAGGAATAATTCACATTCACATCAATGGATTTAGACCAAACTTGGTGGGAATGATCCTCAGGGGGAGGGAAAGAGTGTTCCTGGAATGGTACACCTGCCCCCCCCCGGGGGGGGGGGGTAGGGCCCATAAGGGTCCAAACTAGGTAACTTTCTAATCACAAGCCCGTTTGTAACCAAACTTGGGTGGTAGATGCGTAACAGGGACCTCAATGTTATTTGGGGTCCAAGGTCACATATGTAGGTCAAAGGTCAAATGAAGTCAAGTTTCTTCTTTGGTTGGAATTGGCCTTCTTCTCTAGATCCAGAAATGGTTTAGTTAAGCCACTTTGTGTGTAGATACCTCCATATGTGCTGGATTAATGTTCCTTATGACAATGCCCATGGTGGCCCTGTTTGGCCCCCAAGGGGGGCAAAAATTTGCGGGTAGGGCCCTATAGGAATAATTCACATTCACATCAATGGATTTAGACCAAACTTGGTGGGACTGATCCTCAGGGGGAGGGGAAAGAGGGTTCCTGGAACGGTACACCAGGACCCCCCCCCCCGCTAGGGGCCCAGGGGGGCAGGGCCCATAAGGGCCCAAACTAGGTAACTTTCTAACCACAAGCCCATTTGTAACCAAACTTGGGTGGTAGATGTGTAACAGGGACCTCAATATTATTTGGGGGTCAAGGTCAAGTATGTGCATAGGTCAATTGTTAAGATCGTAGGGTGCTGGACCTTGTTTTTATAAAAAACGGATTTTTAGAATTTATTTTAAGCTTGGAAAATATGCTATATGGCAAGGGATGCAAGAGTTTTTTCAAACTGGTTCATTTGGCTACGTTGGTGCCTACATGTAGGTATCAGGCTCCAAGGGCCAAAACTATATGTATAACCGTTTTTTCTGTGGGTACCACAGAGAGTTTGCGAGACCTCAGGTGAGCGTCGTGCCCCCCAGGGCTCTTGTATATAATAGATTATTCCAGTTTGTTGCCGATTTGGTGAGAGAGCAGATTTGTAGTGATTATGTCACTTCTCAGATCTAGTCTTCAGCATTCTATAGAATCAGTCTCTGAAAGGAAGGGTCACTGAGTCCTTTATACTTGGATCCAACCAAATCTACTATTAACATTACCAGGTTGGCAGTCTAAATCAATGGAGATTTAAATCATGATTTATTGATGTAAATCACGATTTAAATTGTAATTTAAATCGTGACTTAAATCACCCCTTTCAAAAAAAAAATAAATAAAAAATCACCCAACCCTGAGCGTAAAAATGGTCAGGCTTAACAATAACAACAACGTTACTCGTTTAGACTGTTGCGTACATTAGTTTCGGACGGACAGACATACGGACGGCGGCGTTTCTATGTCCCTCCCGACTTTATCGGGAGAGGGGATAAAAATGGGCCCAGAATGTTTTGGAAGTGATAGTGTACTTACATGTACATTGCCAGGTTCCCTAATTTAAGTAAGATCCACGCGTTTGTCATTATAGGTCTAGGCCTTACCAGCAGGGCTTGGCTATGTAAGATCTAAAGTAAAGGCAGGCTGGACTTAGATTCTACCGTCCAACCTAGTAGACTACATGAGATATTAGGTCTAATCTATCTAGCCTTATCATACACAAGTCATATACTATTAGTAATAAAAATTACCAACACCAGTAGAAACTTGCATGTAAATCTCAACATTTGACCTCATTTGACATTTAACCTACATATATGACCTTTGAACCCCAAATAAGATTGATGTCCCTGTAAGGCATCTACTATTCAGGTTTGGTGTCAAATGGACTAACGGTCGCAAAATTATTAAAGTTTCATATATGTGTTATAGACGTAAATGCTCGCGCATTCGCGCGTAGTGAATGGCGGCATTTTTAAATCACCCATAACTCTCTAGAATTAACAGTGACCCCTACTTTTTGTTGCTCATTCTGATAGCCTATGATGCGAAAATAACATTTCAGCCATCGCTTTCAATGCAAACGTGTTGTGACGTGATCTATTTCGCGCATATCTCACTACTCTAGTCGAGTATCACAGCCCAGTAACTTCAGGTCAAAGGTCATCACTGGTGCATATCATATGCGCGCGGGCGTCACGACGAACGCGTACGCGTACGTTTAATGTTGAATAAATGTTTGATGGAGAATTTAAAGTGATGAGGGACATGTTTCGGCAAGCAATGATACCTGATATTGATTGTTGGTCGCATTTGCTTTAGATTTAATGATTGTAGCGTTTACGCGGATCACCAATTCGTCTTAGTGAAGAATTAAAGTCTAGTTTAAAATTTATTTGCCCTTTTTTCTTCCTTTTTAGTGTATTGTTTCCTTTCCAATCAATTCTTTCCTTTTGCTGTCTTCTCTTATCCTTCTATCATATTTTGTCAAATACTTCTAATTACTACAGTTTTTTTTATTGTATACGTTCTATGTTTTATATATGTCTGACCTTTTACAATTTTTCTTTTGTTCGCATATTTTTCACGTAAAGGGCAATCATCTGTTCCCAATAGTACGACCAATAAGGAGTATATGTACATGTTTCTGTATTTGAAAATACTGCATTTGACTTAACATAAAACGAAGAGAGAGAGAGATATATATAAATGTAAATTCTCGGTCATCCTAGCCGCCGAAAAGTCACTTAGTGTGGGACGGAGGGGTGGGGATTGGTGGTGGGGACAATCAAATTGATCACTCCAAATCGGTTGTCCAAATTTTTTTACACGAAACGAGGATTTTTATTGATATTTGAATTGTACCAAAAAAAAATTGTTGCGAATATATGTATATATGAAGAGTTTATTTCCAAAAGGAACTACATCCATGTTTGTTACTTCAGAGAAAAAGGCATTTGTTTACCGGATTTTGTACAGGCACCTATGGAAAAGTGATATTAGAAAGTGCATT
>JZLH01S0625031.1:0-25701 GCA_001188425.1 Eucidaris tribuloides | reverse complement strand
CAGTGGTCGTCACTTGCCAGAAAAACGCATGGTCGTCACAGTGTTACCTGTATGGCCAGAAAGTGATCACAGTGTCACACTATGAAAATGCACCAAATCCACGCAGTGCCACATTGTATTCACTCTGCCTTCACAATGTCAGCACACTGTGGACTGCATTTTTTTCCGGCAGGTATCCCGTGTTTGTTCTGTATGTCTCGCTTCCATGCACAGTTTAGAAGCGGTTGAATCGGAATTACCTTGTTAATTTTCATTGATACAAAATCTGATATTTTTTCAAATATATGATCCAACTTTTTTATCATAATTATATCCGTTATTTGCATATTCATTAGTAATCCGGACGATTTGTGAACGGAACATTGGGAAACAAGTTTGACGATTGATAGTGGAAAAAATGAAGGCATACAAATGATTTTAACGCTGTATGTAGAGCATCCACTATGTGTAATCTTATCAATTTTAAAAGTTGTGTACCGTATGTCCCACATGTAAACGGGTATAACCTGCTACCCACGATTTTGGATTAAATAAAAACAATGTCGCCATAAAAAATGGCTACTGACATGTGTATATGTTCTAAATAGTTATGCCTACACTGAAGTTGATAACTTGTCTTGGTAACAGTTGCAAATGAAAAGTGGGTATCATAACGGAAACCATATCTGCACGCCATTTTAGGCATTTAGCGCAACCATCGTTACTCATAATGAACGCCACACGGTGCCAATTTTCCAAATAAAACTAGTGGACCAACGATAACCGTATTACCACGGCGTGATTAACCGACCGCTGTTCATAATTTAGAAAAAAAAACACACAATCGTAGACTCCAATATTGCAACAATAGTAACATGTGCCACACCGTTCATTTGGAGCAAGCACGGAAAGGATGACCTCGACCAGCAAGCGCCAACTATGATTTCGTCACTATAATCACATCCTCACAATGATTTTGTGAGCAAAATCATACATCAAGACGAGTCCTTTAACGAAATCATACACTGGAATCACGTTGGTGTTTGATTTTATGATTCATTATGTTACACTTGTTTTGGCGGTAATTTTTGTTCACAGGGATCACTGGGGTCGATTTGAGCCGTAATTAGTCATACATATACATTTTGTGCCGTACTCCACTTTTCAGTTTTCTCAAGAATATTACAGTGTTTTACCGAACACAAGAGTGCGTAAAACGCAAAAAGGGGAAGGGGCACCTCGTTGGTCCCAAGCGTACTGATGGAGAATCCAACACGTTTTCGAAACATAGGCCCTATCAATCACACCGGAAAACCCTATTTTAATACCAATTTACATAGTACGTGTTCGTGACTTTTTTGTCTGTGTGATGCGTGTGGTTGTATATATATGTTTGTGTATGTTTGTGTAGGTTTGTGGAAAGAAAATGAAGTGGTGATCGAGACAACGTGTTTTTTTTTATAAGGCAGCAAGAAATATATATATTCAAACTGTTCAAATTGTTTAATTAGGTTTCTGTTATCCACATCTTGTTGTATTAACCGGAAAAAGTCTGCAAATATGCTGAAATGTATAAATTACTCATATTTGTAACATATCAGGTTTTATGAAATACCGGCGATAATACATTTAAATTTTGAGTCCCACTGTGAGGATAGCTATTCGTGATCTGGCGACGGGTAGCCATGGTAACATACAGAAACGGTAACCGAACACTAACGTAATTCCACAGCTTAGATCTGCCTTTATCCCATCCTAAAACTTACCAGACCCTTGAACGTGAACCAAGGGCTCACCACGACATTCAATCTTGCTAAACATTTAGTAGATATCTTGTTTCGAGATGCCACGCGGCGTGAGATTTCAAGCAAACGATGTTATTTTGCATTTGTGTGACAAATTCGTATTACGATCCACTGTCATTTATTATTCATACGTTATCATTCTAAATAGATTCAGCAACTGGAATAGTTCTCTGTACAACGTATTTATTTAGCCAGTTATTTAGCGCGAATACTCCGTAGCGTAAGCCGTGACCGAGATTACATTTATATTCTGATTACATGTATATGAAACACTTGTGTGGTACCCTTTTCACCGCTGCTAACTCAAAAACTCTTTCATTTAATCCCAGTAGACTACTGAAATATAAATATTTGGATTGAAGATATGCACGAATTGTTCATTTTGAAAGGTTTGTACTCGAAAATTGCACGCCTTGAGGAATAACAGCAGTGCTACGTTACAAAACTGAAGTGTACATCTCGGAAAAGCACTCAATTTTGTTTCTGTCATATTTCCATATAGATCTCGATGTAGTTCAACTGTACAAATTATACAATTCTTTCGTCTTTGACTTTGTGCTAAATTGGATTTACTTTCGCCTAAGTCTGTAATCCAAGGTAAGGATTCTCCAGAAAAGTGAAGCTGAGATAAACAGATATAGAACACAGAGAAAGAGGAAACACATAGTGGTCACATTCGAATCTCGTGCAATTATATCTTTCATGCTTCACTTATAGCAAAACCTCGTAATTTATTAAACCAAGTCGAATCTAGCCACTTTATCAGCGCATTATTATATTCTAGCATCCAAAAATAGCTCCTTTATTTTGTTACTCCCAATTTAAATTTGCTCGTACCGTGAGGTCACGAGAAAAAAAGAAAGAGGAAAAATAAAAAAGGGACTGCTTTTCATGGGTGCATTAGTCACGGAAGATGACATTAAAAGTGAAGTAGCGCGAATGAAAGATGGGTCGCTTGCTTCAATCGATAGGAAAACGAAGAAAAGCAAAGCGTTGATTTTGTTTTTTTTTTTTCTTGTTTTAAATCAGTTTTATTACGTTGCCATTGGAAATGCTGATGATTACTCGCCGCCAATATTTTATGCAGAGTTTATAGCGCTATCATAAATTGATGTGGAATTTATGACTACAATGCGGTGATTGCTAGCAATATTTCGTTGATGCCACACGGTTGCTGTGTGATAATACCAGTTTCACCATCACAATGAAATCTACATTTTTAAGTTATGGAGTTAAGAATAACTGTTGCTGCATGCTCCCGTTGTTATGTTTACAAGAATCGTGAACAGAAAAAAAAAATCTTCGTCACTATGACACTTTCGCGAAGTTCCCTTGCACAAGGGCAGTAGCGAAGTCAAAGGTAAGTAGCCTGAGCGCACAGCTTAAATCCGAAAGAAATAGGCCCAAATTCATGAATATGAGCTATACAGACAGGTTATAGAAGAATCACAACCTGTAAAATAAAATCTGAAAGCGTCATCCGATATATTAAAATTTAATTTAAATGAGTGGGACGGACGGGTGTGCGCATTTAATATTCCCGTTGGATCGAAAAAGTATTATTTTCATTTGTTTTTTTTAGATATAAATGTAAGCGCCGATTGTTATTATTTTGCACACAGTCATGTTACTGTTACTGCTTAGCGCTAAGCTTAAGGGAATTCATGTTGTTATGACGCGTCTTGAAAATGAGTGTTTTGTGTGTGTGTGTGTGCGTGTGCTGTGTGTTCGTGTCGGTGTGTGTGGTGTAGTGTGTGTGTGTGTGTGCTGTGTGTGTGTGTGGTGTTGTGTGTGTTGTTGTGCAACCGTGTGTGGTGATGGTGTGTGTGTGTGTGTGCGTGTTGTGTGTTGGGTGTGTGTGTAGCGTTTGCGTGTGTGTGGTGTGTGTGTGTGTGTGTGTGTGTGTGCTTGTGTGTGTGTGTCGTGTGCGGCGCGCGCGTCGTGTGTGTGTGTGTGTGTGTGTGTGTGTGTGTGGTGTGTGTGTGTGTGTGTGGTGTGTGTGTGTGTGTGTGTGTGTGTGTGTGTGTGTGTGATGTGTGTGTGGTGTGTGTGTGTGCTGTGTGGTGTTGGTGGTGATGTGTGGTGTTGTTATGTAAAGAGTGTGTCTGTAAGGGGTGGCTTTCCAGTAATATTACAGAAGAATCATAGATTTTCTTATTACTTTGCAATTTGATATGTATGCATGTACGTTCCGTAGAAAAGAATTAAAGGAAAATATGTTTGAGACCAAAGAATAAGAGTATAAAAAGAAGGCTGATGGAGGAAGAATAAACGAACAGCAGTAAGAACAAACGGGAATTTACGGAGAAAAAACCCGACAATTAGGTAAATCTGTTGAAGGATGGGAATGTATCAGTCCGTGGGAGTATGACGGGGGATTTGGCCGACCGAATTGAAGGCGAATTACTCATACAGCCCCGGAAAAAAACGCAAATGTAAATGATCTTGTGAAATCCATTTAACGTATAAAAGTATTGTCTGACTGATGAGGTTTAGTTATTAATATGATATTGATTATTCATTTAAATACATGTAAGTTAATTCAAACACCACACTGTTGAATACTTTTTAAAATAAACTAAACGAGGTTCTTGCCTACGTATGTGTAAATGTATTATGGAGAGAAAATAGGATTTATAGAATTTCTTCCCGAAGTTTACATCTGTTTCAGATATCATCTGGCACACTTACACGGTACATCAATCGCATGTATGTTCCATCATTGACACACATCAAATTGAACGAAGCAATTACGATGAAGAACGTATAAAAATACGTAAACGTGACCAAAGCTCTCAATGAAAATGTGAAAAGGAGTCATTTTAATGATCTAATTTCGATACTAAACAAAAGATAGAAGCATTTGTTTCAGTTGAATTTATCTCGTCAAACATAATCAAGTCACTTTACCGATGGATATTTTTGTGAAAAGGTTATTTTTTGAGCTGAAAATGTCAGTTTCTTCAATAAAAAAAATCTTTGTCTGCTCGTGAAGTTTGAAGTTTCTGTTTCATTGAACTTTTCAGCAGAATCTAAATCTGAGAACAAAAATCGCTAAGTTCGCAACTATTATCAAATTCATAAAGAAATTGATATTTGTTACGAAAATGACAACGTGGGCGTGTGTACAGACATAACCTAGCCTATGATATCACGTAGCCTTACCTATTATCAAATTAAATATATTACATTTAAATGCTTAAATTGATTTACATCTTTGAAAGAATGAGATTAGAATTGATGATATCGCAAATTACTCGCAAATTCATTCGTACAGCGTAAACAACTGCCCATGAATTTTTCACAATTAAAGTATTTGTGCCACGGACTGAAAATCGCACATCCAAATGCAAAACAAGGGGCGGACACGTCTTACCTAAAGGGCCATCTGATATCGTTTCATGGATACGAAAACAAAGATTTTTTTATTCTATTTTGTGTAAAAAGAATTTCACGCAATCTTCGATCGAAATAAAATGCTGCGATCAATAATAAGCGAAAGTTGTTGACAGCGTTACAAATTCTGACGTAAAAGTTGAACATTCATCACATGAACGGGCACACGTGCAGTACGTGTACAGCAGGAAATATGTGAGACACGATTTAATAGG
This sequence comes from Eucidaris tribuloides, assembly GCA_001188425.1. Taxonomy (NCBI): domain Eukaryota; kingdom Metazoa; phylum Echinodermata; class Echinoidea; order Cidaroida; family Cidaridae; genus Eucidaris; species Eucidaris tribuloides. The sequence goes on along the minus strand of JZLH01S0625031.1, from coordinate 20,306 downwards.
TAGAGAAAACGAAAACACGATACGGGCATAAAATATGATATAAATATCAAAATGAAATGGGGCAATCGATGAAATCAATGCTCTGGAACAACATAATAGAGACCTGTTATTAATGGAACTAATTTGACGGCATGCAATATTGCATGCATGCACGGTTGAAATTTGCCGAGCACCGGCAACTTCTAAAAATGTAGAATGCAGTATGACTGTAGAGAAAAATAATTGTTGATAGGTTGCCAGTTGGCTATTTAGAATGTAAGAGGCGAGCAGAAGAATGACTAAAAATTGGCAAAAAGCAGAAAGAGATGATGAAAGTGAAGGTGATGATTAGATGAAACGAAGAAAGTGGCAATCTAACAAGCGATGGGGAGAAAAAAGAGGAATACAAAGAACAGGAAGGAAATTAAAGAAAATACAAAATGCGAGATATGTTCCGTTGGAAAAAAAATCAAAGACATTAAATCAAGTATTTATATATTATCTTCCTTTACACATCTTTATTTAAAGATGTTTTAGATTATCAGGATCATGCTGAATTACCTCATTCTACAATAATTACATGAATATACATAAGTTTATCACTGTACTTGTAATTTATCATGACTGCTTTTCGTTTTGTGTGTCTGAAATAAAAATTTATTATCAGTAACCTGGTAAACTGTAACGCGTGAATACACATGACCTTTTCATGTAAAATTACACGCTTTTTTTAATCTGTATTTTTCATTTTTGTTTTGAAATGGGTGAAGAAATCGGATTAAAAGAGTTGATCATAAACAGGCGTCAAATTACAGTAATTGCAACCAACAGTGTTTTTTGTTTTGTTTTGTTTTTGTTTTTTTAGTCTTATCATCGGTCTATAGCGTTGACACCTATCCAATATCTAAAACTTCGTGAGATTTGTTGCCAACAGGAATTAAGTACCTTATCGATTCACATGAATTTGTATGCCTACATGATTTGTGTTTTATGGGTTTACGTCATTTTCACTTGGAATTTGGACTTTGTTTGAAAACATGTTTACAGAAATTGGGAAAACGTATTAGAATGTAACGCCCTGATCATCAGTGTTTCTTCGAACAAACTCATCTATGAAATTTCTATGGTGCAACTACCGAATAAGTACACCTGTTTTCTTTTAAGCCAGAATGATTTGACAAAAATCTAATAATCAGTCTTTCAGTGATTAGGAAATTGTATCATCTGTTAAACGACGGTTAATTTAATTTATCGTTCAGGTGTTACAATACATTTTGTATTTTATCTATTTATATGAATCTCCACTTCTTCTTCTTTTCACCTTTAATACATATGAGCATTTTCCCACAAGTTGGACTTCTTATTATTAATTGAAGTTATTGTATTAATATTATTTCACATCAAGTGAATGAATAACAAGTCCTGCGGCCCATCAATCTATTATTGAACAGAAATGATCATTGCATCCATGTAAAATATTTGACTGTGTGTGCGAACTATATGTGAAATTGTGATAACTGAAGATTTATACAACATGAATGATTTATCCATTTTTACAATGCGAAGGATTACAACTGTTTATGCATTGCAAAATTGCACATGTATTTCGGGTGGATTATAAATCATCGGGCCTTCTAATTCAAACTCTCTAGCTATGGATGTCATATAAATCATTGATTGTAAACCGTAGAATGGCAGTCGAGAAAAATGTGTGACTGAAAGCCATCATTCATGTGCGGGGCGCGAGCAATTTCAAGCGAAATGAACATTTTGCATGAATGTTTCAGAAAAGCTAATCAGCCTATACTTCTTCTTAGAAAGTTGTGAGTGTTATGTTTGTTTAATGCTACCTAGGATCTAAATGTCAAGTATGCGGATACTTTTCTAAATTCCTTGTAAAATATGCTATTGTGAATACAATGAAGAATAAATAATTGTGCCTTTACTGTCCTAAACCAGAAATATATTACTTTAAGTTAACCCTTTGCGCGCTAAAGAGTCGATTTTGCACATTCGTACAACTGAATTAAACAATCGTAATGATTATTTTTTTTTCACTTTTGTACAGAAGACACTGAAAAAATAGCTATTTTGCTTTAGTAACACCTAAAAAAACGTACTATTTTCAATACCACAAAAAGGAAAGCGAGATTCAAAGAAAATGTGAAAAGAACAATTGTCATTATTATCCCCTCAAAATAGATTCAGCGTGTAAAGAGTTAAACAAAACTACCATTTTCACAGAGCCAAATCGTTCTCACGATTTACTGGAAAGTAGAAAACTGTCCTTATCATGTCAAATATTCAAGTAATATTAAATAGCCCCACCACAGTTTCCGTTCTACGACTCCTTGTGGCGCGTTACATGCGATTTTTTTTAATTACACAGAAGCTTATCTCGTCCGCTTGATTATTTGAACATTCAGATTCATTAGAATTAATAATTATGCCAAGAGTTATTGAAGCACAGTTACTCAAAAAATAAGTTTTGCAGTAGTGACCTTGATTCATATTACCTATATTTCCTACTTGGTTAATCAATTTCAGTTACAAGTGCAGTAAACCTGCCATTTTAAACCTAGGTGGGTATAGCAACCTTGAACCCAGTCCGTATAGACATCTACCGTATAAACTAACTTAATAACGTTACCGCCAGATATATCAGCAATGTGTGTTAATCTACAGATCAGGCGGGTCATGCTACAATACTCAATGCATACTTTTGATTTCCGTTAAACTCTTGCCATTTCCAGCTAAAAGCTAACTATTAAGTGTTTATACCAGAACCTTGTAACTTCATGATCTAGCCAGAGTCCTTACTCTTAATCGAGCAACAACAACAAAACCTTGTTGTGCCCATATCTTCAAATTGATTAAAATGATAGAGTAATGCCACAAACACAACATAATCTGGTAACTGGAGGTGGATATCAATTCTAGCCTTTTAGACACGATGTATCTGAACACAGTGGTGACAGAATGCGTTAAAGCTTATTACTATTCCATATTAGGAGTTTATGAACTTATCTGTTACATTAGTTACAAGTGTACGCTGACTTATAAATACATAAATCATTTTCTCAAATATACAACACATTTTTAGCACATTTTAGAACATTTTTGTACCTAAAAGATTCTTATTAGCATTATCTCGCCCTATTTCGTGCCACAAAGAATCATATCTACGTCGAAATAGTGTTTTTATAAATACAAAAACTGGATCTAAGGGGAACTTTTTATTAATTATTTTTGCTTTCATTAAAGTAAAATGACGGAGCGTATCTGAGACCGTTTGGGTTCTTTGTGCTAAACTGGTTAAAAAATAAACACCCGATAAGCTTCACGAATACTGTAAGTCATGGATTCATTGAGACTTATTGTAACTATTTGCAACAAACATTGAAAGTCAATCACGTGAAAAATCCATGTTACTTCAAGATGAATAGTGTACCGTAACAAGTAAGTTATCAATCAAAAGAAATAATTACATTTGTGTTTCTATGAACGCAAACATATGCACCCACCTTAATAATATTATTTAATCCCTTGTAATATCTCAGTGTTACTTTTTACCATCGAGAATAATGTAGTTTTGTTATTCTGGTTAGTGTTATGCAATGAAAATTATTTTATAACACCTGTCTCTCTGCTCGTTGTATATTTGTATTTTCTGATTCGTATATTCTTATATTTTGGTGTTTGGGGCATTTTTGACTTATCTATCTATCTATCTATCTATCTATTTATCATTTATCAGCATATATACATGGGCTGGTGGCACCCTAGACATTCATGAGACCTTTTTTAAAGCCCAAGTATAGTTTTGGTAAATGGTAGAAAAAAATGTAATTCTTGTACAGGTAATTATGTTTTTCAAATACACGTATGAGCTATCAATGTTCTGAAAATTGCTCGCTCTGAAATTCCCCCATTTTTGAGAAATTACTCAAAGTGTAGAATGTCTGGGATGACAATATAAAATACATTGTGAAAGATTGACAAAAAAGATCGACCAAAACTGGGCTTTTAATTCAAATGGTTTGAAAAAAAAAAAACCGCAACGGTTAGTGCTGTGTTAACATTCCTTTGAAAAAAAAAACTTCCGATCCCAGGTTTAGAGGAATAACACTATAGGTGATAATATGGTAGTTTCAAAATAAGGATTACGCCCTGCAGCACTACATTGTACGATAACTCGTATGAAATTACCACGTTCAGGACTAGGCCCGAAATATCTAGGGATGGGTAAATGGGAAATGCGTGTTAAAGTCAAATTAAATCGTCTTCAACGAGTTAAAGACATAGGCTGCATGTAACATTGTGGAGCTTCAAGTTTTTAGAATATTGTCAAACTGTAATATCTGAGCTACACAGTAGTGCTTAAATGGACAAATAAACACCCTATAAATGTTGCCACTGGCAAGATATGCATGAGTGAACAATTTCCACTGCATGCGGTGGAGTATAAAAATAGCCTAGATCTACACAAAGTAATTCTATGGGAGAAAATGGGCATGGTGAATCCAGTCTACCTGCATACTCGCAGATTTTTACCTTTAAAGCATTAAATAATCATTTTGAGAAGCAGTTTTTCCAGGGCTTCATTTTCAGGCGTTATAAAAGACACTTAGAGCATGGAGGATTATGTAGCTCACATTTTTTTGAAACTGTGGTAATTGTAAGCCTGTGGCTTTAATCAATGGCGTACGACAAATAGCTGAACTTCTCTCATTCCGCTGAACCTTTCAGTAACACGCTCAAAATATCACATTTAAAAATTATGTACCGTTACAATGGTGTTAGGAGGGTTAAACACCTTTCCGGAAAAGAAAACGAATGTATGTTTAATACCGTAACATTGTTATGGAAGCACGTACGAAGTATGATACCAAAAAAACTACGAATCAATGATGGTAAACGAAATTTAAATCAAGAGTAAAAAATATTCGATACACGCAGATCATCATTGGCTTCAGGCAGTCCAAAACTGTTAAAAACAGAATCAAGGAAAGTCAATCACCCTTACGAAGCATTGTTTCACCCGTAATGCTCGTAATGAATATCAAGTTAACGTATTAGGTTTCTTTACGTTAGTATTATTTACTTTTATATCAAAACCAAGATGGTAGTTTTTCCTCTTTTCTTGGTTCAAAGTCCACACGTTTCCGCGGGATATATCAAGGTGTTCTTTACGTTCTTTTTACAGAACTTTTGTTAGTATCACTTCCAAGGAGCATGTGGGAACTTTTGACGCTCAAACAGAAAGCAATTCAAACAAAAAAATCTTTCTAGACCGTAAATTCTTTCCATACACTCTTCATCCATTTCGCTGAAAAGAAGCTAAAAGAGTTTTTTCCTAATTCGAATTTGAGGGGTGTAAATTTGGTATTCGTCACGTCTGCTCTAAATTTACACTTACGCCCTTCTTTCCCATAAGTGAACGAAAATGTACATGTATGTGTCGAATAAAGATCAGAAAGATTATGGTCTCAGCTGCAGCTCATCTAGTAACGTTACATGTAAAATGGAGGCAGAGAAATAAGCGTTTTCAAAACATTAATAGAAGTGCCTAAACTAACGTTTAAATTTTTAATAAAGAATCAAATCCTTACGTTGTACAGTAATGGTGGCAATATGAATGACAATAAGTGTCAAATAGCATGCAATTGTGATTATAAATATGCCTTCCATGAAAACCGATTTCTATAAATACCGCGGAGAAATTACCTTCAATGATGTTCCTAGAATAGCAAGGAGACTCTGTCACACTAACAGCGAGTATTATAATGCTCTATGACATGTTGACGTATAGAAAGGAGGGATGGGAATAACCGCAGTAGTATTACGTACATAACTCTTTGTTGTCATTCGTTAGACTATTTTAAACTAACTCCCAGATACATTCTCATTTGTAAAAATTTCACCAGGAACTTAAATGATTTCTTAAGTCAATCGTTGATTTAAATTGATAGAATCTTGAAAGTGGCTATTAATAAAGTCATAATTTTCACCTGCACTCATCGGGTCAAACATATTTGTTATGCTAGCTCTCTTATCTACCGACACAAGCAAAAATCATATACCAAAGGTTTTCATTTTTCTATCGTATTATTACGTCTATTACTGGGATTACGTCAAATTACAGCTGTGATTGAAGAATTTTCGTTAATACGTATATTATGTACAGAGTGCTTATAAAAAAGCGGAACCAAACTTCCACCAGGAATATTTAATCTGATAAACAAACTTATGTTTATTGCAATACGTCATCGCAAAGATAATTTATTATTCTTTCCTTTGACATCATATTTGTAATAACTAAGCATTGCGTTATCGAATTACAAATATTTTAAATGAGCAATGTCAAAACTACTTTGCCCACAAGATTCAGATCTTTAACAATAGGAGAGGTCTCAGTCATTAACCATCTGTGACCGTGCCGATGAAAAGATCTGCATCTAGTGCGCAAAGCTGTTTTGACTTAGATTTAAAATTTTGTAATTCCATAACTCAAGGCTTGATTATTACAAATCTGGTATCAAATGAACGAATAATAAATGATCTTTGCGATGACGTATTGCAATAGACATAAAGATTATGTTTATCAGATTAAATATTCCTGGTGGAAGTTGGGTTCCGCTTTTTTTTTTATAAACACTCTGTATATGTATAGCAAAATTGCGTTTTGGTTTGTTTACTAAACAAGTTCAAGTTTTCTTGCAAAAATGATAAGTACGTTACTAACTACATTTTTTGATTGTAATGTAGTGTAACGCCATGGTAACAACAACAACAACAATAACAACAACAACAACAACAAAATGAGTATGTTTTGCATATCTTATTTTGCATGTGTTTGTAAAAGTTTGATGGAATAAATGTTTATAAATGAAATAAAAATGAAACATACACATGTGCCTCAAAATATACCGTATATGTTTATGCATCAATTTATCTCCCGTTTTTACAAGATCGCTTCTTTGATGTTTCTTGAAACGGTAAATTTTGAAGCGTATTTTCTCTTAACGTGCCGAAGTTACAGTCTGCACCAAATAATACACATAACAGTCCGAGGTGTTTAAATCATACAAAACAAAACAAACACCACCTAAATGAAATGAATCAAAATGCGGTCCATATATTTGTTTGTGTGTCTGTAGCCCTCCCGTTACCGCAAATACTATTCGAATTTATATAGTGACAGACTGAGAATGGGTTGCCATCTACTCTTGCAAATAGAGCTTGAGATTATATTTTTTTTTTAATATAAATTGTCGCCAAGTTATTCAAGATAGTAAATTGGATATCATACATATACGATATGATTTTGAGAAAACAACTGCAAAAAAATATTTAAACCTGGAAATATCTTTCTTGGAAAGACACTGATTTTGTACTTAGTGTGTAGGATATTTGTCGTTTCTCTTGATAGATACTGAGAATCGCGTTATCTTAATTTATTTGTGTATCAAGGGATTTTATTTGATCCTACGCCGCCTGAAAGATTTCAATCATTTGTCCTTTTACAAGAGATTCCTCGTTCAGAGTTATTTATATTATGGAATACACTGTTATTGAAATATGTCTTACTGTGTGATTTATGTGTGCGAATTTGATGTCGCCTCAAAACAAGTACATATTTGGTAATGGTTGATTGCAATTTTTGTGCACCCTGGTGCTGAGACTTGAATGGGGATTTTTGTGTATTTTTTTAACAAACTTCTCAACAAACCATCCCGATATTATGTCGACAGATAAATTTTACTAAATCATGGGATCTAAACCAAGACCATTACATCAAATATCAAAACACACAGGAATTTTATGTGGTGGATACAGGGGTGGTAAGCGTCTGAATTGGGTGCGACGGCCGATTTGTCGACCTGTAAAAAGGAGGGGTGGAAACGGATCCACGGAGATGAATTGCTTGTGAGCTCTAAATGTTTATCAGGCCTGCATACCCCCCTCCCCCTTGCCCCCAGTAAATCATGGACAATACGCTATTTTCCTTCTTGTATCCAACAGTATGATTATCGTCATTAATTCGCACATGGTGTTATTCAACTCTGTGCATAAACTAAATCTTAATCACGAGCAGTGTTGCAGTCGAGTGCTATTTTCTGAGTACCAAGAACTGCCGAGTATGCCCGAGTACAATTTTGGGATGTCGAGTTCCAAGTATTTTGTAGCCCGAGTACATGAACTGTAGTTCGAGTCTGAGTACAGGTATGAGTACTCTGGAAATGGTACTCATTTTTCTTTTTCATTTTATTTATTTCCACAAATTCATAAAAAGAGTACAAAGTTCACTAAAAATACGTGTGAATGTAAATCAAATTACAATCATATGATATACAATAGTAGTAATATAAAGAAACCTGTAGAGGGGATAGACCAAAATCATAAATCATGATATATCAAGGACCATCCCTTGAAATATATATTACTGATATCAAAAAGTATACAAGTAGATACAAGTTATTATATAGAATTTAATACTAAATGCTAGGAGTGGTACCAATTCGTGGGAGTTATGGAGTTGTGATGCGGAAAAGAAGATAAGCCATATACCACAACATATAAATGCTCCGTTATATATATACACAACATATATTGACGTAAACAAGTAATACTCGATACTTCCGTAACGAGTAGTACTCGAGTACGAGTGCCAAATATACGAGTCTACTACAACACTGATCACGAGACACATGATTATATTCTTGTCAGAAATGCCATGGGCATCTCAAATGAGATTAAAAATGGAAAATGCAATATTTCATTACCTAAATGATATTCCGCTAAAAAAATGATTCATAAATATGATTAGCAGTAGGCAAATTATTTCCACCAGCAAAGGTTGTGCCCCTGTTCTACTCTCTTTGTATGACCTCGTCGTAGGCGTTAATGGACCCTAACTGGCGTCAGTTCTGTCAGGCGATCGCACTTCATTAGTACGTTATTACGTAGACAATATTCAGTTTTCTTTAACAATTCAAATAATGACAGTACTATATCATACAGCACTTAGCTGACGAGACAGCTTCGGTGCAGTTGAATGTCATCCACCTGTAATGACAGATTTATATTATTTCACAACATCTGCATTTATCGATCGATCGATTAATCACTCGATTTCAACATTTCGAGAATACCAGTCATTGTTTTTCAGATGTTGGACGAAGTGGCACAGTATTCATTTGTTCATCTCTTTATGTTTATTTTTCAAATGACTGTATTGAGTGAAGTGGAAACGTATTCAATTGTTCCTCTCGTTATTTTATGTTTAAAGGATTGTATTGAGTGAAAGACAATACAAATAACTAAAACCCCTCCTCCCCCCCCCAATTTTTTTTTCACGGTGACTTTTCATTAGTATTATAACATTAATTTAATTCATGTATGTATTTCAATCATAATATTGTATCATGGAATTATGAAATTAATAATTGCTTGTAAAGGAATGAGTTGTACATGTATTATTTTTTTTATATCATAGCTTATGGTGGTAGAGCTGCATATGACCTGCTGTCTTGAGGTCGCTGGATTGAATCCCGCTTCAGACAAATTGTCTGTATTATCATTAAAATTTATAAATATGTTTTCTAGTTAGTTTTCTTTCAATTTTAATGCAATATGTTTGCACATGATTTATTATCAAAAGGTGTCTTGTTCGAATCACTCTTCGGCCAATTTTTCTTGTTTTCTCCGGGATACATGTTTCATTCATTGTCAAAATTTATGATTGTGTGTATGTATGACATATTATTGATTGGTATATAAATGTTTCATCTACATCATTTGCAATGAATGAAAAAAAAAAGAAATATTATTTCAAAATAGCGTAAATACATTTTCTCTCGATTTTAGTTTGATATTGTGCTCTTTTGTTAATTGCATATGTAGCTAATCATGTTTTGTGTCGGAAGGTGGTATACTTTTCAACAAAAATAACAACGAGTCCTTTATACATTACCGATACAGTCAAATATTTGAATGGAACAAGAAAATGAAAGATTAAGGGAGTCACATGAAACATGGCGGGGGCTGACTGTTTAAAATGTAAGATATCCTAGTCATAATAATATAAAATGAATCAGTTAAATCAGTAATTAAACTTTCATCAGCATCATTAACAGCCATCTCCAATTCATGCCACAACAACATTAAGGTTAGTGACATGATTGGGAACACTTGAAAATACCTCAAGAACCAAATGAGTTGAAATATATACCAACTAATACACTAGCGGGAGTGGATCTCCCACCTGGGAGGATTTGTCTGTAATTTGTTTACTTAATGAGAATCAAGCATAAACATAGGAGTATCTTAATTTTATCCGGGGACGATAAAAAATAAGCCCCATAGAGAGCCACAAAGCAGGTTTCCGTGCTACGAGTGATGTTGACATTGTTTATTTTAGAATGAGTCAACGTTTGACTACAAGATTTTCACAGGAGAATCCTTAGTTTACTTGATTCTAGAGTAGTTTCTTTATGTCAGTTCTGCATATATTTAACGAGTGAAGATAAACACCTTAATTTGTTTGCATTTGTTAACGTCCTGCTTCTTACGTGCGATATCACTTCGCGAAAGTGAAAAAAGCCTACCTTCTGGCACAATAGACCTACCCCCCCCCCCCACACACACACACACTCCAACACTATTGACAGAGATACTGACTAGTTATATGCAAGTACAAGACTTAAACGTGTTAAAGGCAGGGAATCTATTTTGCACCCCTACAACAGCACAACAAAACATCACTCATGCCCTTGTAAGTTGTTTATGAAGGACGTATTTGTAAAATCTGAACATCAGTAATTATCTAAAATTTGAAAAATGCACTAAACACTAACTGTCGGTTCAGTCTCCTTGTAAAGCGCCTTGAACTGAGTCAGGTCAGTAGTATTATTCCAATATTCATTCGACACATGTGTTAATGATATCACGTATACTTTGTAGATAAATTTCACACATAATAAATGATGAACATCCGCACATCCCAAGGGCGTCCAAGTAGACAAGGAATCTTGGTATACTGTGATTCTTCATTCAATCGAATCTAGCAGTCACTAAAATACCAAACCAAACTGAGTTTAGCTCTTATATTTTGCCAAAGGTTCTTAAATGATATTTTCTTCTATAACTAAAAGTATTATGATGAATAACGCAAAGCTGGACTTACTTGAGAGAAGATTAAACGACTTTCGTCTACACTTTCTTCTGTGCACCAGTTTATTTACGCAATGTTATCTCTTAGGCATGCACTGCTTTTCAACTATTTAGATTAAAACACCATTTTTTCTACATTTTCTTAAATCAAATTGTCCAATATAAAGATATTTTCATTGGGAAAACGTCCGCAAAATAAGAAAAATGTCGAATGATATTTCAGAGTGAATACTTTGTTCCGCTGATGCAAAATTGAATCGGTGTAACTACAATAATTTGTCTGTGGTCTGGGAAAATACAGAAGCAGTTTTCTGGTATGTTATTGCAGAAAAGACAGTGCAACATTTTTTTTCTCGAAATTAAATGAGAAAGTGTCACTGATTTGTCTCCTGTGTAGTAAAAACAAAAACAAAAAAACTCATGTACGGTAATACTCTGTCATCATTCAAGGTATATAGCAACGAAGTCATTACCGACTCGGGGTTTAGTTTAAAAAGATACACGGATATTTAAAATGGTTATTTCAATCTCTCTGTAAATGATACTGGTGACGATGGATGCAAACATTATAAGAGCATTTTATTATCTATCATAATTCAGCTATGATGGATTTAAAGAATGTTCTTCATAATTCCTTAAATGCCTCGAATTCCATCCGATGCCCATTATGTTGACAGGAATATAATTTATGGATTTGTTATCGCTGCGTTATTTTGATCCTGAGATTTGAGAAGGAATAACCAAAGTTCTACACATGTATATTATTAGGAAACAGTATATGCTAGATACATGTACATTTAGTATCTCGTCACGTGTGTAATACACTGACATTACTGAAAAATATTTATTATTCACGCTTGCTGGATTTACGTTGTCAAAATAAGATTTGGGCATGACAGTTATTATCGGGGCTTATATTTCATGCTTATTTTGAAACGGTTGCGCTATTCACTAGATTATTTGCTCGAGTCGCATAATCTAGTCAAGGTAGGTGGAATAGCCCGGGTACCTCGTAAGGAAAGAAATGTTTTGAGTTCACAATAATCTGATAATATCACCGTGGAATAGAGTTGCATATACGGATTAAGAAAACAAAAACCTTCAAAATTAAATTTCCCTTTTGTTTAAACGAGTTCAGTTTGCGTTGAGTGGATTTGATAATAAAATAAATTAGGGATTATTCGTTACTGGGTTGCATGAGCTGTCGCTGTCGTGTCAATATTTCTCCAGTGATTTTTTTCTTAAAATAAATGTCACGTGTAGTTGTCAAGAACTTACAAGGTCTATCTGTTTATCTGATTAACAAACATAACTATATTGTAACCACGGATGGCACGTGCTTGAATTGCAGAACGTTGTGGTTCGGAAACTCCGTCACCACGGGGGTATCTTTCGAGATCATGTCTGCGAAAAAGATCAAAAAGGGAAATTATGTTCAGTACGTGACCTATATCAAAGATAAAATAAAATCAAACATCATGATCTGGCTTCGTCATTAGTAATATAACACTGTCGCAAACTTCCGCGAATAATAAGTTTGTTTGTTCCTGTTCCAGAATTAGAGTGTGAAATTTTGATAGTTTGACTCTATTATTGGAACATGTTAACTTAATGCCAATGTATAGTTTTGGCAAATGATAAGGAATGACATTCTTTGCAATTATGTTTTTTAATACACCTATATACCTTGAAAATTCTTAATTCTTGGGAAATGAATAAAACAGAAATGTCGAGGGGGGGGGGGCGACATTTTCCATATAGGTAATGTACATACCGCCGCATTTTCTCCTACATGTATAATTCAAACGTCATAATTTGTCACAATAAACATTTTCAGTAGGTTTGATGTTGTTTTCTGATGTTTGGAGGGATAATAGAATACTTTGTGAAAGATTGACCAAAAATTGTCTCATCGACCAAAACTATACTCGTGCTTTAATTCCAGTAATTTGTGCTCGATAACAATCAAACTTGTCTATTTCAGCTGCAGTGCCCACGCCCACCCTCATGCCACGTGCGCTTGCATGAATTCATGGACATAGCTGCCAGTTTTTCTCATTCTCAAGCTGCCAAATTACCCGCCAAACTCGTTGAAAAAACGCCACATTTGCAGTTGATGCATTTTATGGGTAGCATACCCTAGATATGGGTTGAGTTTGAGTTTGAGTTTGAGTTTATTTTTTCCACTTTTATCATATAAATTATAAAAACAAAAACATATAAGATATAAATGTATACATACATCATACAATTCTGATGTATGGAAACAATGCAATCATTTCCATTTCTACAATTACATACGAGTGTTACAAATGAGCAAAAATATTTCATCACAATCATATTTGTTAATATACTTTTAAATATTTCTGTAAGAAATGTTGAATGTATGAATAATTACATAAATTCATTACTAAGAACAGCAAAACAATAAGGTACAAAATATATAGACAAAAGTGGTGGAACCTAAATTAAAAGCACACTTGTATTACATAGGTCCCATAAGCAAATATCATGTACAAAAATAAAGGCGTTTATCGCAATTACTGTATGACGAAAAAAGATAACAGAAACACAAAACAAAAGAAGACAACGAGAAAAGGTAAGGGAAAGGAAAGAAAGGGAGGGGCAGATCGCTCTAAGATGACATTGAAGAAATTATAATATTCTGTAAAATAAAGGGGAATAAAAATTAACTGCGGTTTACATATTTATCCAACAGAATTTTTTTCAAATTATATTTAAAGGTACATAAACTTTGGGCTTTTCATGCTATCATTAAGAGAGTTCCAGAATTTGGGACCAGTATAGGTAAACAATTTATTGGCAAATAATGTTCTTGTTAATGGCAAATGTAGCGAATTTGATTGTCTGGTAGGGTATTGATGAATAGCGCTATTTCTAATAAACATGTTAGAGAATATATTAGGTAATTCATTTTTACTATATTTATGCATAAATTGACCTAGCTGAAATGAATAAATATCATGGACCTTAAGAATTCTGTTTTCGTAGTAGTGGTTTCGGGTAGACGTTGTAATCAATTTTAAAACACCGTTGAAATCTCTGCCGCGGCGGAAGATTTGGATGCTGCGGTTCACGCGCACTGAACGTACGGGGAGGGGCAGCAGCCACTCCAAGATAATTATGAAACACTTGTGGTACTTGTTTTACTACAAATCTGATATCATAATGATTTCTCAGATATTCCATTGTAAAATGCCTTTTAAAACACGCCAAAAATTTGTTTGTTGGGCACTTCAATTTTTATCGGCCAAACGAATTTAAAAAAAAAGCCATATGTGGTTTTTTTTGGCGTGTAAAACGCCAAAATGGCAACTCTGTTCATAGAGATCCGTTGAGTTGATCGACTGACTGAAAGGCCCGCGAGACCGCGAAAGGCGGTTGTCCGGCAAAAGGGCCCTAGCATATGTTCCTGTCAGAAGGGCCTTAACAGTAAATTTTCTCTTATTTGAGAAATATTGCCTTATTTGATATTTGCACTTAACAGACTGACCGAAGGATCGGATCTAAAATTCACTACGTGTTGATTTCATATACAAGAATCCGATGGTTTTTCAAGTTAGAGACAATTTAGTGTTAAGACCTTCTGCCGGGCACATTATGCTTAGTCCTTCTACCGGAACACCAAAATATAGCTACGCTTCCCACTTAGCGAGTTTGTAAGTAGCGAGTTAATGGGCGAGTTGGTGCGAGATTGCTCAAATGAGGAACTCCGCGACAAACTCGCGATAAACTCGCGCGAAAGCTCTCCATGAACTCGGATAACTCGCAACAAATGTCGCACGGCTCGCGTACTCGGCGACAACTCTTCTTGAGGTCGCGAGCAGGTCCAAAATTCTTATACAGGTTAAAGATTTACTACTCGCACGCACTTCGCGGTAATCTTCGCTATAATACTTCGACGCTAAACTCGGTACATATCGCATTAACTCGTGAAAGACTCGCAATGCACTTCCATAACTCGAATAACTCGACTCACCTTCAATAGTATTCCGGAGTGAATACGAGTTTCCAACAGAGTGCGTGTAACGAGCAACCGACGATTGTGTTTGCGAGTCCAGACTGAGTTACGCCGAGACTAGGACGAGTCTAGAACGAAGTACAGGCGACTTACAGGCGAGTTTCCGATGAGCCGTCACGGAGCGAACAGCGAGCTCGTATGAGCTTATTGAGTAGCAAGCGAGCGCGACCCTGAATTATGTCAGCTGACCTATAAACTATTCATTTCATTCTGCAGAATATGTTTAAGCTGGAAATAGTTTTTCAACTTTTCATTTTGCATTTGTCTTTAGTGCACTGATTGCGAATTTGTAGCCGAAGTTAGTGGATTATTGTCACTGTATGTCGTTATAGAAATGCATATGCCATACAGTGGCTCATAATACATAAATTTAAAAATGGCCTGAGGAGATACTGCCCAAAAACCTGTTAGAATGATCGTTTGGGAGTAATAAAAAGACTGTTGAATATCACCCGCCTAGCGGGGACGCCAATAGTGGGTTTTCGACGTAGCATACCCCACAGTGGGTTACACAAGAAGAATTTGTCACTAGAGTCCCCGACTGTTGTGAACAGTACATCAAATTTTCGCATTGCGATCCCAAAATGCGGAGACTACAAGAAAAAAAACCACTGGCTTAGCCGTTATGTACTTGCTGTAACGAGTCATTGATGTGCTCAGTGCCCGTTTCCATGGTAACAAACACAGTTTTGACCCGTTGCGGGGTTATAGAACGAATATTTCGACTTGTCTATAACCAGCACGAGGGTGATTAACGATGATTTGAGTGTCAGAGGCCGTCGTTCGCTGGAGCGGAGTGATAATGGTGGGCTAAGAAGCCCTCCCCCACTGTAGGAAGATTTGAGGTTCTTTTGCGAGTACCAGACTACGACTGTTTTGTGATTTTATTCATTTTTTTTTGGGGGGGGAGAGGGGTGTCTTCTCCGTTAGTGCATGAATGATTCCAGGGGCGTCGATCATGTTTCGGATTGGGGGGGGGGGCAAAAGTGAAAAAAATGCCCAAATTTTTGGAGCGCTCTGCGCGCCAATCGTAAAGCAAAGTTTGCGCGCAAAGCGCACCGAAAAATTGACAATTTTGTATGTTTAACAGTATTTTATGCCGTGTTTTGGTTTTATAGGGCTTTCCAAGCTTTTCAAAACAATATATTTCCAATGCATATTATGATTTTTTTCAGTTTCATAATTATTGGGGGGGGGCAAATCGATATGTTTGCCCCCCCCCCATATTTTCATGGGGGGGGGGCGACGCCCCCTATGAAAAACAGGATCGACGCCTCTGAATGATTCAGTTGAGTACATCTTTCCATTTGAGTGAAATTTTAATTTTACGTGAGATATAGATTTACCGTCAGCATGTATTTAATGTCTTTGGAATTTAATCTTAATAATCAAGTCATTGGACCCTCCCCCCCCCCAAAAAAAAACCGCGCATGGTCTCGCTTGATTGCCCCCAAAGAAATTACTCCTATTCCAAACTGCTGATTCCTTTGTTTTTCCTTCTCACAAATAACTTTGGGATTAAACAAGAAAGAGCAATCACTTCTTCTCCCCCATCCCCACCCCCCACCTCACACACACCACACACACACACACACACACACACACACACACACACACACAATACATACATACACACACACTCTTACCAGTAACCACACACACACTCACACACACACTCAACACATACACACACACACACACACAGCACATAACACATGCACAACACACACAACACAGCACACCACACACAACCACCACACCCACAAGACACAGACACACACACACACACACACACACACACATAAACAGACATCACACCAATCATCTCTACAGTACACCAAACACTCACACACACAACACACACAGCACACATACATACCACCATACACATACACACACACGAACAATTACATATATATACACATCATAATACCACAACACCACTCACACAATACATACATAACACCAACTCTCCTTCTCTTCACAACACACACGCACTCACACCACACATACAACACACATACACCATACACATACACACACAAATACTACATACACACACACACTCACTCACACACTCAATCACTCATCCCATTCAACCAACATCACAACAACACACACCACAACACACAAACAACACACACACACACACACACAATACAGACACACACATACACAAACACACACCATAAATCGCTGACATACACATAAATTGAAGCTATTGTATAAAAATCATTGTATTAAATCTCATGAGACTTTTAATTCTCATATATTTGTCACACCACAGCTTGTTGACACAGATTAAGATCCATAGGTTATTAAATGTGATACAACATACAGACACAACTTCTTCAAAACACCAAATCACACATATGTTATCACATTGTACAAGGGACTGATTTTTAACAAGATAGAGATCTCCCATCATGACTGCTTCTGTTCTGATAATGTTTTTGATTCAAATCGGCAGACCTTAATTAATTTTGTTTGATGACAATGGTTTTACCCTCTTGGATTAGCATAAATTCTGTGCACAAGGTGCTAAATAATGAAGAAAAATGCTGTCGCTAGTACATGTATGATTCAGTACAAGTCTTATCATGGATGTTCTAAATTTGACATCTTTTTGTACTTTAAAACTTTAGCTACAGTACAATCAAAATACTAGTACTGTCACTGTTTGTCACTGTCTTGAAATTCACACTGCCAGCTGTCAATATCTAGTTTTTGAAGTTTCTAGATCATATCACAAACAAGCAGGGGGTGGTGACCGGGGGGGGGGGGGGGAGGAGGGGGTTGTCTCCCCTATGTTTTTCAATAGTAGAAATAAATAATAATGGGGAGTTTGTGTGTTTCCGAAAAAAGATTTCCCCCGATCTCCACGGGGGGGTCCCCACTTAATCTTTCACTAAAGGGCCTTTTCGGCTGGATTATTTTGGCCGCAATTTTTGGCCACAAAAACTTTTCCAAACAGATTTCGCCCGCCTCCCTCCTAAAAGTTACCCTGACACCGCCCTGAAATAAGCAGCAATTAATTTTCTAAAATAACACATATTAAGATAAGCAAACAAAACTTTGCAAAACATCATATCTACCGAAGTCCCTTAAATTCAAAAAGAAAGTTCATAGTGTGAATGACAAAAATTGAAAACGCCTCTAACTTCTTGATCATTGTCCAATTGTGGATTAAAATTAACTGAATTTATAACCTTGCAAATTGTAAACTGTGTTATCAGGAGAGTTAAAGTACAGAAATATTGCCATCAAAACTCATTTTATGTGCTTCACTTTATACTTCAAAGGGTTAATTGCAATCACACTATTTTACATCATGATGTTAAAAAACACACACAAATTGAACCAACAGCAGATTTTTCTCTTCTGCCCACATATGTCCTCTTTATCAATAACATGTATTGGTAGATAATTTGGTAAGATATTTTGCCATATCAAATTTCTAACTTTTCTAAGGATTTCAATAAATGATAATTTGTTTAGGACTACAATGCTGAAAGTATTCTGTAATCCATATATTCTGTAGCGAAAAGTATGAATACTGAGTCTTGTTCCATGGAGCGAGATCGAGATTATATCAGCAATGACGATGACGCTCTGTTATAAATCATGTATGCCATGGCTAACAGATCCACCCTCTAATCAATTGCTAATATGGGCTTGGTCATCTCATCATTATCCTGAATCCTGATCCTGAATGAAGAAAATAGAAAATAGATAAAAAAAGTTTTGGATCTGATCATACAACATTGACAAAGAAGAGCATGAATCATCACCTGCGATCGACTAGTTACGTTAGGCAAATAGCTTTAGAATTAGAGCTCTAATTCTCATGTAGGAACTATATTTGATCATTTCATTAAATGTCATACACGTTGGACATTATTCTGTATCATGATCATGATATGATTCTCTTAACTGTTTGCGACTGGTCATGAAAAAATCTGATCACCAGACTCTTTATTGACACTGCTCGGCTCTCCTGCTGGCGATATTCTGGCTGACCCGGGCCAACCACAACAGTACAAGGGTGTAGCCTACAATAGATGCTTATATACCCTATACACCTGCTCGTATTCTCCACTCGGTAATGTTCATTCATGTGTGAATGGCATGAGAAAAGGGTTCCAAAAATCTGGGCCACTAAAGTTTAAGAATTTTTTTTTATTAAAGAAACTAAATGTTTAAAGCCCAAGATTCAGTTTGGGGATTTTTGTTTATGTAAAGGCATTTCACCCAAATAACGATTCTGAATATCTTTCGTTTTTTAAATTAATATTAAATTAATGAAAAATCTGGTGGGGGGGGACCCAAGATTTTCAAATTTTGACTATATTTACATTATGGCATCAAAAGGTTATCCGAGTTATCTAACGCTTATTAACCCTCTTGAATGCTATGCTTATGCTGTAAAATATAGCCGAAGTCAGGGTGACCAAAATCTCGGGGTAACGCCCCCCCATTCCCCTGAGATTTTATCCCTTACATTGACGGGTAGTGACCTGGGGCCTGGACCGAAGCAACCACGGAGACCTCACCCGAGAGCGCAGAGCGCGTACAGCGCTAACTAGCCGCCCCGGGGGGTCGCTCTCCACACGGCTGTATCCCACCCGTGTCCACAACCTCAGAATGGACCCTAAATGGCGTAACGTACATACCAACATTGTCAACCCTAAATGGCCTAGCCCCATGAAAAAGCTACCTAAGTGTGTGAACAGGGAAATCCACCATCTGATACCTAAGTGAGTAAACTGAAATCAACTAATTGATGAACCCTAAGGGCGTCAAACCAGTGAATTAAACTAACTGCCTAATACCTCTTGCTATAGCTGTAGCACGCCATATAGCCACAAAATAGTAGCAACATAAGCAGCTGACAAGTCTCTTCATGAACAGTAAGATTGCATAGCATAGGGCCTACTCGGCAATCCTGAGGTGTGTGTTGCACACGGGCTGTTCCTTGGGTCACTTTTGTACATTTTGACAGCACGTCTAAAATGAAGGACAACAGCATAAGTCTTTGTTAAGGTATGCAGCTGTTCTTTAATTTCAGCTCCTGTTCATAATCGGTTTACTATCAATTCTATCGATTGTT
>JZLH01S0625022.1:0-13024 GCA_001188425.1 Eucidaris tribuloides | reverse complement strand
TGTTTAAATTAAAGGAGAGCATCTAGCGGTATATATACATTACCTATATGTTGGGGTAATATAACGCCTATATGTAATAACGCCTATTATGTAAGGCGTAAGTATTCAGTCTTGAATGACGCGCCTTAAAAACCACCACCACCACCAACAACAGGGGTCCCCCTTCCCCGACATTTTACATTTTGAGTAATTTCTCAAAAACGGGAGGGTTTCAGATCAGCACATTGACACATCATGTAGGTGTGTTTAAAGAAATATAATTGCAAAGAATCATTTTTTTTTTACCATTTACCAAAACTATACCTTGGCTTTAAAGTAATAGGCTAACATTGTGGAGCTTCAAATTTAAAAAACTGTTAAACTTTGCTATCTGAGCTACATAGTAGTGTTTGAATGGATAATTTAACACACTAGAATACAAAAGTTTGAAAATTTATGCTGCCACTGGCAAGATATGAATGAATAAACAATTTGTACTCGGGCGAGTAAAAAATAGCCTACATCCACACACAGTAAGTCTATGGGAGGAAATGGGCAGGAGAATACGGTCAACTTACGATTTTCACTTTTTTGAAGCACTACATAATCATTTTGAAATGCAATTTTTTCAGGGCTTCATTGATAAACCTTATCAAAGACACTGGCAGCTCACATCTTTTTAACTGTGGTATTAGCCCAGTGGCTTTAATCCCTTATGCAAAAACAATTTTTCCAAACAACAAATTGAAAGATAAAATAGAAACTCGATTTTGTTCATGATTTTGCTACCAGCCAATTTTCGTGTTGTTTAAAATTAAAATCATTTACACCCCCCCCCCCCCGAGGAAAAAAATGCCAGTCGCGATTTTGATATATTTGGTTTAAATTCTCCAACTTTGATCACGAAATGTTGAACTTTCTACAGAAAACCTGCGAAAAGGTTGCATAAAGATAAATGGGAATATATGTACTGTATAAATCCAGTGGATTCCTGTTAGTAATTATAACAAAAACCAACTGTTTGGGACCAGGACAATTACTTGGTTGTATGTTGCAAGAAACAACAAAAACGAACTACAGAACGAACTTCAGTTTGGGGATCAGAAGAATTTGTTTGTTTTATCATGGACCCTACTATTTTTTTTTGTATGTGTGTTCATTGTAACGACTGGCCGCGCCCACCCCGTTTTTTTTAATGTATTCATTCATTTATTTTTTCGGGGGGGGGGGGGTCCGTTGAAGGTGCATCTTTCTTTTTGTCCCAACGAGATCCGCCTTGGTCTTGACATGTTGAGTTGATGTTCTTCTTAATTATAAAAGTTACAAATGTTTGATATTTATAATTTGATGAAAAGGTGATAGCCGAGGGAATTTCGTGTATTCCGGACGTCTCCCAACATAAAATTCCTTATTCGTGCACGAATTGAGAAATTCAGATCATTAATTTTAAAAGCCCAAGTTTAGTTTTGGGATTTTTTTTATTTGAAAGCTTTATGCCCCAAAGTCACAACCCTGGAATAGATTCTGAATGTCTTTATTTTTTTAAATTAGTAAAATGAAAAATCTCGGGATATGACTTTTGGGCATAAAGCTTTCAAATAAGAAAATACCCCAAACTAAACTTGGGCTAATGGGAAATCCTGGTTGAGAAAATGCCAACTCTGTAAATTGATATGAATGGTTTGTCAATTTAGCATACGCGCTCTATGTACTAATGTTGAGCTAATCATTGTATACATTACAGTCAGTTAATAGTTACGATGAATGTTTAACAACGAGTAAAATCATGAGATTCCTTTCTTGAATTTGTGGTGGCTCTAAAAAGAGCCGTTTACTTCCAGTAAAAAGGATGA
The DNA here is from genome assembly GCA_001188425.1 of Eucidaris tribuloides. NCBI lineage: Eukaryota > Metazoa > Echinodermata > Echinoidea > Cidaroida > Cidaridae > Eucidaris > Eucidaris tribuloides. Next base: position 11,192 of record JZLH01S0625022.1, on the reverse strand, counting down.
AACCAATTTACTTGGAGGTGGTGTATTTGGTGACGGCCTTGGTGCCCTCAGAGACGGCGTGCTTGGCCAGTTCACCGGGGAGGAGGAGACGGACAGCGGTCTGGACCTCAGGGCGGCTGAGGATTGCGCTAGACTTCTTGTTGTATGGGACGGCGGTGGGCGTCGGCGGGGGGCCGATGCGTTCGAAGACATCGTTGACGAAGCTGTTCATGGATGGTACATGGCATCGGCGGAGATACCCAGTGTCGGGTGACGCGCTTCAGCACCGTTGTAGATGTAGATCGAGCTTTCTGCGTTCCTGGCCTCTTCTTGTCTCCCAGTGCACGGGCTGGCTCTGCTTACCCGCCTTCTTGGCTCCTTTCGTAGGCTTGGCAGGCATGATGCGAGTTTTGTTGAATGTCGAGATAAAGTAACTATGCCGTGCAACTGGTACAACCGCGCAGTATTTATATGATTTCTAGCGAAGTGTCCGACAAGTTTTGCGGTATATGCAATGAGTCCAAGCGGTTCTTCTCTTTTGTCAGTATGCAAATTAGGGATACTGCAGAGTCTGGTATAGCGATTGTTGTGTCGTGTACATTGATGTGTGCATTTTGTGCAGACGGCCTATTTGGTCTATTGTAATTGTGTGTGTTCTGGTGCGTGTGCTGTGTCTGTGCATGACTATACAACACAGTTGGTGTGTGTTTCTGTTGGGCAGGGATGCATAATATGCACGCATTGTAGATGTAGACCTACATTGTCATTACAAATTTGCAAATTCTATCTATTATTCATCTTATCTATCCTATTTATCCAAATTATCCATCTAACTATCTCTCATATCTATCTATCTATCTCTATCCATCTATCTTTCTATCTATCTATCTATCTATCTATCTATCTATCTATCTATCTATCTATCTATCTATCTATCTATCTATCTATCTATCTATCTATCTATTTATCTAGCTATATATATGTTATCTATCAGAAAAATGGAACTCACAGTGGAGCTACTAGGCCAGCTTATACAGCGCAGCGCTTACAAACATGGCGGTAGAACACACAAACATCCACACATTTACAGACACAGAAAAATAAAATAATACAATAATAAATAAATAACAGAAACATGAACCCCATATACATTCATACTGTAAATATTATATGACGCTGACCTCTTATAACATTCGTCAAAACTAGTGGTCAAAATTATCTCATACCACATGTACATCATTATCTAAGAGGTTACTACCTCCATGAACAGTACCAGTTTTCAAACTTTATTCTGAGATCGCCGATAATTACAGTAGGCCTACTTAATTAATGTTTAGGGTATTCTGAGATCGACATAAAATTACTTGTTTAGGGTCCATTTTATAAGTCCATACACGCGCATGGTGTACACCTTGCAATGACAGTGGCGGCCGCCTCCCCCCCCCCCCCCGGGCCCCCAGCATAAAAAAACAGCACACAAACCAAATAGGTATTATGCACAGCATTACTTTGTATCTTTGGGCGCGAACTGCCACGATGCTTACATTCAATAGGGGCGAGCAAATACAATTACCGTTATAAATTTAGTTACGTAACAGTTTGCAAAAATCTTCAGTCTTTTTGAAAGAGACAGAAGAACACGACAATCACGTTATATGAAAAGGTACATTTGTGTACAAAATGCCCATAGCTGTGTGTAACCCTCGATCGTCAGCAACGGAGCAATGAATTGAAGAAAACATGTCAAGTTTCAAAGGAGGTGAACAGGTGAACGAGCTGATTTTGTTAATCGTCAAAACGTATACACTTTGAAGAGAAAAAAGGCGAAGGGGGTGCCAATTCTGCCATATTGAACCGCATTTTCTATCCGTCTTCCTTTTTTTATGGTGGGGTTGGGGGCACGCCCAATCGCCACCTTGGCTCCATGTCTGCACTTAGTTGTGATAGGAATTACATATGTAGTCTGTTCACTCTGTTGGCAGAATTGCAGAAATAATAGTAGGCCTACAGTATAAACATATCCCCTGGAAATTTTCTGTAGTAATATACCCAATGCGGATGGAATATTACAAACTACAGTATTTCGATAATGACAATTAAATAAAAAAAATACAACACACACACACACACACACACACACACACACACACACACACACACACACACACACACACACACACACACACACACACACACACACACACACACACACACACACACACACACACACACCACACACACACACACACACACACACAAAGGTATCAGGTTGCACGCGTTTGGGTGAAACCACGGAACAGGGTTGTAAATGGCATGGAGGACGGCGCCACCTAGAGTTAACAAACCTCACAACAACAAACCAAGCTGGAGTTTCGTGCATTCCTGTAAAGCCTAAAACAATGTTACGTTGCCCTCAAGCGACTGACCGTAAAATGTGAAAAACAGGGTCACATTCTTTTTATTTATTTATATTTGTTTTAATGCAGACCCCAAATATACAAACTCACCGTTTTCGGGAGAAAATGTCACATTTCAGCGAAGAGTTTACTAAAATTCTTATTTAATTGCAAGCGCTTATGCGTTTTTCCCATTTTGAAAGACCCATTAAAAAATATCAGGAAACTCAACTCTCACACAGTTTACGTGCATCTACGTCGGTTACCTCCGGGTTTTGCTGTCGTAAAAATAACAATAATTAATTAATTAATTGATTAATATAAAAAATATCAGGAAGCTCAACTTTCACACAGTTTACGTGCATATGTCGGTTACCTCCGGATTTTGCTGTCGTAAGAATAATAATAATATTAATCAAATAATAATAAATAAAAATCGACCGACCGACCCAATTTTTAAATTTTTACACTTGAGCTAGGGCAACATAACTTGTTTAGGCCTACTGAAGACGATCCGCATATCAACACACACAATCATATTAATATCTTGCCGCCATCTTACCAACATTACCGTTCTCAGCATTATTTTGAAGTTAGCTTACCATTGCATAAGATATACAGACCCATTTATGAAAAATAGAAATGCATATTTACCAGATAATATTGGCTTATAAGTATTTTAGCTTCTATTTGCAGAGGGCAGAGTCCAAGTTGTTAGAATTTCTATGACAATCGGCTAACTCTGAAATTTTTGACAAACAAAATCCTTTTCACAGCAAATTCAGTTGAAATCATTGTCGTGTAAAGGCAGACTTAAACAAAATGTTATATTCAACGCAGGACATTTATGTTTACTCATCAAAAGACCCACACAATAGATTTTTTGAACCGAAATTATGTATAAGCCATATTTGCCTGAAAGGAGATTTTCCCACATCAAAGATTCAATTGTGTCTGTGTTTAATTTCCCATGCCGTATTTGCCAGAGGTGTATCCGGGATTTTTCTGGGTGGGTCTGGATCGTAATTTTTGGACCTTTTTCACAATGAAAGGCAGCAAGATCAAAACGTACACGATCAATTTTTTTTACACGCATGTTATTGTTTAAAGGGCCTCGAAAAAAAAAAATGTGGACCTTTTGACCTTTTTTGTGGGGGGGGGGTACGTATGACCCTCCCGACCCTCCCCCTTGCATGCACCCACGTTTATCAATGTTTGGATAATCATTACCACAATATCCACTTTATAACGGATATCACTCCAGATTGGAGTAATCCGAATAAGGAGCAAATAGCGAACATAATGACGTTATGACTTCCAGATGATTTTGTGGTGCCACGCAGCTTCACATTCTGGACATTTTCAAGTCATTTTTATCACGGTGTAACGATTTTTAAGACACTATCGTTGATCTATCTATGAATGGAATAACGAAAATGAAGAAATCAGGAAGTTTGGATTATTCAAAGAAGGTAATTAGAATTCTTTTCTTACAGTCTAGATTTTTATGATTTCATCGTGAAGAAGAGGCTATTTTGCAGCGAGAAGAGCCTCATTCAGTCACTGGAAAGTACAGTAGTTACTTTAGGCACACGGGATTTAAAAAAAAAATTCCAGTGGAAATTATATTTCAGTCTGTATAGTCATTACCATCGGTCAATTTCTTTGGCTAATTGTCATGTATTGGAACAAATTGTTGACCATTTAATGAATCGAAAGCGTCCATTATAGCTCCGCCACGCCCTTATGTTGTATAAGGTCACATTGGTAAAGATATTATGGGCATCTGATGTCCGTAAGAAAGTTATAAATAGCTCATGAATGACTGGGTGTCAAACTTACACATAGTGTATATACTCTTTTTTTTTATTTTTTTTTTTAGAAATTTGACATTGAATGGGACTAGCACCCGGAAACAAGTTCACCACGGGTCTTTGTTGATCTTTATAACACTGTAATAACAGAATAATTTGTTGAGGTTATATAATTTGTTTAAAACGATTTTAAGTTTGCTTCTTATTTTACCATATAGGTAATTAATGCCTACGCCACTGCATAAAATGATCTTTATTGTATTTTATCATTATTTTATGTCAATGTTTTTCGGATTGAAGTAATTTGTATCATCACAAGAGCTGTTTCCTTTCGGTATTTTGCGACTCAAATTAATCCGAACTTCCGTCATTTATAAGCCTACGCATACAAGAAACGGATAACGAGGGTTATAGTCCCATTTTCTGGCAACCAATAGCCTGTGTTACAGGCTGTATTCATTTTTTTTTCTCCTTGCGCAATCAAACTAGTATGTCTGGTAATAAAGACTAGGCACTTTTAGAACATGAGCGCTCGGGTTGGGCCACTGATCTCAGTGGGTTGGGCCCTTCGGGCCCAAGTGGCAGCGAGTAGGGTCTGAGAATCAGACTACTCAGACCCTCGCGCAGAGCGCTCGGGTTGGGCCCTTCGGGCCCAAGTGCAGCGAGTAGGGTCTGAGAATCAGACTAGGCAACCAAAGACAATGTTTGGATGGTCTGCCCTACATCCAATCCAATTAAGGTACACCGTCAAGGGGAAACTCATCCTCAATTAACAAACTAGTCTTAAAGCATTATAATACTGTGGAAGCCCTAAAAAATCAAACTTTGCTATCAGACATATCAGACAGTGTTTGAAGGGACAAATAAACACTCTAGAACATAAAACTTCATACAGTTATGCTGTCACTCGTAAAATATTATACAGATACAAATCGGCACATGAATTATTGTCAGCAGACGAAGAAAAAAATCTGCAACACGGATCGGGAGATAGCTGGAATGGTACTGTACAGGTCAATGATTTTAACTTTCAAAAGCCCATGATCGTTTTGAAGTACAGTTTTTTTTCAAGGCTTCATTTTAGACCTTATTAAGGATACTGGTAGCATGGGGAATCATGTAGCTCAGATAAAATAAAAAAAACCCTTGAAACATAGTTATACGATGCCTTTAAACGGCAAGCGCATAATAATTCATGAATAGGCCTACTGTTGCGGTGAATATAGGAAACGTAAGAGGAAAACCAGTGCTGTATTCAACACATCAATGTGGTTTATGTTGCATTATGGAAAATGGTGTTCCGTTCAACTGTGAAACTTTCGTGGTCAAAAGTTGACTCATCAACTTCCATCAGGATGCCTTGCGACAGACAGCTTTCTATGGGATCTATTTCTATCGGGGCTCGAATCGTGAGAAACAAAATGCTAGTAAGTTCATGCTTGATTCGGCTTAAGTAAACAAATTCGAGATAAATCCTTCCAGCTAGGAGATACACTCCAGGCGGTGTATCTATTGGTATATCTTTCAACCAGTTTGGTTCGAGAGACATTTTTTGTTTAATTTCTCATGTCACTGCCCTTTAAGATGCTTGCTCAGTTTGTAAGTAATAAATAATGGTTTTACTGCCCCCAAATAGATAATAATATCACGGTCGATGATGTCCGTAACTAGTCTAATGTATATTTCTAAAATATTCCATGAAAATTGAACAAGTATTTATGCAGATCAAATTTCTGCGTGTGCGACTTTTCTCTTGATCATTTCAGGAAAAGGAACATAGAAATCTCAGGCGGTATACAAGTGACCCGGAAGAAATCAGACTGCAGGTCACGGGCGTCTCGCACGGACGACGATCGTGGAAACCCAAGATCGGAAAACTTCGGTCTTCTTCGTACAATGTTCAGAAGGTCTCGGTCAAAGATAAAAGGAATGATGTGCCTGATGTCGTACGAGAGGAGGAGGAGGAAGAAGAAAACGAAGGAGATAGGAAGAAGATGACCAGACGAACCCGTCATCGACGTCGTTACATTTTCTTGGCACTCATTGCATTATTGTTGGCTGTAGGCGTTCTCCTGTTTGTGATTATATTTTTCGGTAAGATAATTGAAATTTTGCCAAGACTAAAGATTGTCATTTTTTCTCGGCAATAATTGTTATAACATATTCATGTCGTGGATGTTGATAACATATATAGGCGTCGGAAGAGGCTTATATAGGAATGATGAAGGGGTGAACAAATTGAAGTGCAGAAGAAAGGGTTTGGAAAAATTCGTAGCTTTTCTTTGCAAAACGGGATAGAATGGGATGCCTAAAACAATATGTTGAACTGGATACTAAAACATTATTAATTATATTATTATTATTATTATTATTATATTATTATTATCATTAATTATTATGATTAATTTATTATTATTATTATTATTATTATTATTATTATTATTATTATAATTATATTATTATTATATTATTAATTTTATATTATTATATTATTATTATTATTGTGTTGTTGTTGTGTTGTTGTTGTTGTTGTTGTTGTTGTATGTTCACGAAATATGATTTGGTAAATTAATCACAATCGTCACACAGAAGATGGATTCAGTAATATCAAGTTTTTTTCCAAGTGACGAATTGCACAGAAAGGGAAAACGGGGTGGGGGCGCGGGGACTGTCACAAATAGACGGACGCAACGCCTTCTGATTACAGGTGAGCATAGGGCGTACGCCAGGATTTGCGGCAAGGGGGTGTTTTCGCCGCGCGCCAATCTAGTTCCACCATTTTCCGGTCACGCGCAGCGCCGACCAAACCGAAAATCGCTCGGGGGGGGGGGGGGAGTGACGACTTTATTTTTTTTCGGATTTTTTTTCGCAAAACAGAGGTCGAAAATTGTTCAGTCACTGCAACTCCGAAAACTCGCTCAAGCGGGGGGGGGGGGGGGGGGGGGGAGTGTTTACGAAAAAAAGTTAAATCTCTCAAGATCCACCCACAAAAACCATTTTTCAGCAGGCGCGGTTTAGCACGCCCAAAAATTAGGGCTAGCAGGGGCTTGACGGAAACATGCGGAAGGGAGCGAAGCGAAGCCGGCGGGGAGGAGTGTCGGAGGGGGGATACCCCCTCCAGCGGTAAGGAACTTTTTGAAAAATACGGCATAGTAAAGACGTGATTTCTGGGCAAGGTAAATAAATATTTTAAAGGTATATTTTATAAGATTATTAGGATTAATTCAAAGGATTACAGGAATTATGTGAAAATTGTAAGGGAAGTCCGAAGTGATCTTGGGCGAGACGAAACGCTCCAACGGGGGGAGGTTGTGGAAGGGAAATACCTCTCAACGGCAAGAATTTATTGAAATACGCATAGAAATTTTTTCCAAGTCGCATGGTAAACATATATTTTGCATGGTTATTTATCAAGATTAATGGATTGGGAAAGTCATAGTTGCGAGGGAGCAAACCGCGACGAGGGGAAGGGTGTGGAGGGGGTATACCCTCACTGGTAGGAACTTTTTAAATACCATAGAAAAGACTGATTCTGGGATGGTAAAGTGATTTTTTAAAAGGTATTATTTTATGAAGATTATTGGAAATTATTCCAAAGATTACAGGAATATGGAAATTGTAATTGGGATGATACTTGGCTGAGGGAGTGAAACCTACAAACGGGGAAGGTGCATGTGGGAGGGGGATAGCTCCCTCCACGGTAGGAATTTTTGAAAATACGATAGAAAACATGGTTTCTATATATATATATATATTTTTGGGGGTTTTTTTTTGTTTTTTTGCAATGGTATGTTTTATCGAGATTGGGATGGGAAGTCATAGTACTTGTGAGTGAGAGTGTGGGAGTGGGGACCCTACCCTCGTGAAGAACTTTGGAAACTACAGATAGAAAAAGATGTTTTTCTAGGCATGATATATTCGTTAGCATTGTCATATTTTATCGAGGATTAGGGATTGAGAAGTCATTACTTGGCGAGGGAGCGAAGGACGAGCAGGGGAGGTGTGGAGGGGGACACCCGCCACGTAGGAACTTTTGAAAATAACGCATAGAAAAATTGGTGGGGTTTCTAGCATAAGTAAGTACATATTTAATGGATATTTATCAGGATTAGGGAATCGGGTGATCATACTTGCAGGAGGGAGGAAGCAACCGGTGGGGGAGGGTGTGGATAACCTCACACGGAGAAAAGTGTTTGAAAAAATACGCATAGAAAAAGAGCGATCCAGACATGGTAAATAACCTATATTTTGAAGTTTTGTAAAGATTGTACTGATTGTAGTAGGTTTCAAAGAGATGTAGGCTATGGAAAGTATATAGAAAACTGTACGTGAGTAGTCATACTTGTGAGGGAGCGAGCGACCGAGCTTGAAGGAGTGTGTGGATTAGGGGTTCCTCAGACGTTTAGAAAATTTTCAAAATACAAACAGAAAGAGTGTTTTAGCATGATAAGTGGATATTTTTAAGGTATCATTTTGATAAAGATCAGGATTTCAGAAAGATGTTCAGTATGTGAAAAACTGTAATCGTATTCATAATTGGGAGGGGGCGGGAGACGGGTGTGGGTATGGAGAACCCACGACAAGAATTTTCAAAATAGCACGTAGCAAAGAACTATGTCAAATAAGCACAGTAAATACATATTTTAAAACGTGTATTATGCAAATTATATGGGATGTTTGTCAAGTATTTCAGACGATGAAGCAGTAAGTAAGCCTTTGTGAAAAAAATGTAATGGGAGTCGAGGGAGGCGAAGGACCGAGCAAGCGATAGAACTTTTTTTGAAATATGTAATAAAAAGAACTCGTTTCTGGCAAGGGGGGGGGGGGGGGGGGGGGGGTGTGAATAATATTTATAAAGTCTATAATTCTTTCTATTCAATATTTAATCTTTGCCTCAATCATTTTAGTTATTTATTGATATTTTCATTGTAAACAATTTTTGGTCCGAAAATTTATGGGGGGGGGAGTTGGGCATTTTTGGGGGTTGAGCCCGCCCAAAGCCCCGTAGAACCGCGCCTGTATTTCACATTTCAAACACCACCCTTTGACGATAAAAGGGGTATATGTGAAAAAAGGGGTGATTAGGTGAAAAAAGGGGGGGGGGGGGTGTTCTAGGGGTGTTTACACACCCTTCGGCAGAGGGGGGGGGTGTTTGAACACCGAACACCCTCCATGCGTACGTGTATGGCAGGTGTCTACAAGAAATTCTATAGAATTGTAACATGCTCTAAAAAAGCACAGCGGGCGCTACGGGGGGGGGGGATCTTGTTGTTGTTGGAAATAGTTTGTGTACTAAAGGTTTCTCAATCATAAATATTTCGCGAGGCCGCGGACCGGGGGCACATCGATCGAGGCGTTGCTGGACAAGAACCCCGTTGTTGTTGTTTGTGTTGTGTGTTCGCCCTGTCAGCAATCAGTTATTTTGTATCATGATGTAATGTCGTGCTGGTGCTGCTGCGTGAAACAATGGCGTATGCATAAAAGTAGCAATTGCTTGTAAAGAATTGCTCAAAGCACCACAAATTGGTTGTTCAAGCAAAAAACAAAGCTCATGCAATTGCTTAAATATGTTTGGCATAAAATCTTTTTGTTTGTTTTTTTTTTTTTTTTTCTTGTTTTTTTCTTACAGGTGACAGAAATTGCTTAGAAACGTATGTATAAAAAAAGCCTTTCTTTTCGAAAGAATTTGCTTGGTTTTTTCAAGGCTCATCATACACTTGAGCGCTTTGCTAATGACATTGAAGTTTAAAACATGTGCATGCTCGTATTTAGAAAAAAGCTGCACAAAAGGAAAATATAATCAAAAATACTAATTCTGGTAATCAAGAAAAAAATGGGGGAAAAATATTTAGGAAGGGGGTTAAAGAGTTTAACGTCAATCTGGAAGGTAAACCGTTGCGTCTTCAAAATGTATTATGTAATTGACGCGGAGTTGTGAAAGATGGGAGGCTTCTTCCGCTATAAGTATCGAATCGTGCGGATCTGGGCCTTTGTGTTTGTCGACGGCGTGACGTTGCTATATGTATGGTTGTGGAGACCTTGTAGGAATTGCTCACCGAATGGCAAGAAAATTTGAACACAAGCAAAATGATAATGCATAGAAAAAAAAAGCAATTGCTTGAAATATCTTGAGCTTGGTAGTATGTTAGCAAGTGTTTTTAATGTATACGGTCTATTACTTTAATGGAGGCACAAAGTGGTTTGTAATAATTGTATTAGAATATTACGCGTGAGAGGAGAAACAGGCATTCTGTATGGGAGTTACGAAAGATCACTTCAACTTATGTATACAAATTTATGGATGTTCTTTATGTGACCATCGAGAACGATTTACCGATTATTCTGGAGTGTATTGATGTTGAAACAATTTTGATATTTTGTTTTGTCATATGCGACAAACGAAACCTCGGCAAACTGAAATCAGGTTGTAGAACAACCTTTGTTCAAAATGTTTTGGGCAGGCAAGCAAGAATCTGTGCTTGCTAGCAATTCCTAATTTTTTATGCAATATGGATTAAGCAAAAGGCTAGAAAAAGAATTACTATTTTTAAGTGCTACGGCCGATTATTAAAACACCTTTTATTACATTGTGGAAGCCAATATCTGGATGGTTTGAACGGAAAAATAAATAAAACTTCAGACAGTTATGCTGTAAATTTTGTTTTTGTTAAAAATCTGAAAACACGATAAAACTGAAACTCACTCAAATGATTTTCACTTTTGAAAAGCACATAATGAACTGATCGTTTCTGAAACTGAATGTTTTCAAGGTTTTGTTTTTAGCCTTAGCCTATGAGAGAACTGGTCGGCAGTGGCGGCATGGGGAATGTCTCAGGTTGTTTAACCTGTAAACAATTGTTATAGCGATGTCTTTGACAGTATTTAATATGGACACTAGCACTAACTTTTTCCTAACGCGTATTCTCAATAATTTAATTCCATCAAGACCACCCACCTTGTTTTACACAGAGCGGACATGCAGGAATTGTTCACACGGAGAATT
>JZLH01S0625020.1:81256-91316 GCA_001188425.1 Eucidaris tribuloides | reverse complement strand
TTCATGCAGAGACTCTCATACCAGTATACATATTTGTTTTATATCCGTCATATGTTATTATAAACAGTTACACAACAAAGTAGTCACTAAAAGAAATGTACTTAACCATTGTGCTAGAACTGCAAATCCCGAATCTTGACTTGAAATTGTTCAAATCTTCAAAAATTCCACAGCAAACCATGTTTGAAGATCTTGTTCACGCACAAAGTGGGTCTGTGAAGGTGCTGCCCTTATATCGACACTCCGGGTAAAGCCGACTATTCCTGTATTGTCGTCATAAGGGTGACACCTTCACGGGTGAAGTTGGGATAACATCAATCACAATGATGCGCAATTGACCAATCAGGTATCAAGAAACATACAATGACGGATATGATATGAAATAGATTAAATAGTTCCAGGCGCTCCCTTCCAAGACGAGTTAAAACTAATTCATGTTACATTGTAATAACACAAGCACTAAAATATCTCATCCAAGATGTGTTTGAACGCGCATCATCTTTGTCTTTGCGGGGGTCGAGTGCATGTTAAGGACTCTGTGCTCCATGTTCAAAATTTGAATACATTATTTGAACACAACCATTGTCACATCAGGCACTAAAAGCTTAATGAGCAAATTAACATAATACTCCTATACAGGGTGGCCCAGAAAGAATGCTACGAGTATAATCGCTAATTTCTTCACCATTATCAGCAAAATGTCATTAATTTTTATTTCTTTGGTTAGAACATTCTTTTTTCAATAAAATGATACCAAGATCATTGATTTTGAGTGAGTCGTTTTGATTCTAGGGCCATTTTTCGGAGGCAATGCAATTTCCCAAATTTGCCAATTTTTCAACAGCAGCGGTCATCGGAACGCCTAGATATTCTGGCCTCTCAGCTTGCTATACCAGACAAACCGCAATGACAATGAAGATGTAGCTAGCATCGTCTTCTTTATGAAATCGAGGGCATTCCAGGCCTTTGTCATCACGGTTTGTCCGGTATGGCAAGCTGAGAGGCCAGAATATCTCGGCGTTCCGATGACCGCCGCTGTTGAAAAATTGGCAAATTTGTGAAATTGCATTGCCTCCGAAATATGGCCCTAGAATCAAAAGGCCTTACTCAAAATCATTGATCTTGGTATCATTTTATTGGAAAAAGAATGTTCTAACCAACGAAATAGAAATTAATGACATTTTGCCGATAATGGTGAAGAAATTAGCGATCATACTCGTAGCATTCTTTCTGGGCCACCCTGTATAGGTACGTGTAGGTGGTACTTTCAGTACATAATCCATGTACTCTCCCGGTACTTTCATGGAAGCTGGATAATTTTTTAAGGTAAAGGCATGTGTGTTGACCCTTATAACTTCCAATATTCATCTACTTATGGCAAGTTTTTAATTTAGGGCGGTGCCTAGTACTTTACAGTATCCATTTTTTCTGGCGATACCATTTATTTGCACTGTAATTACATGTGGACAAGTATGAGTAGACATATATTCCTTCTAAAGAGTTGTTGGTTGATAGTCTTGTCTCCAAATATGACTATATTTCTTAAACTCGTCATATTTGCTTTACTCTCTTTTATTATCATCTCAACTGTCATAAAGAGTAAGCTGGTGAGTGTGGGTGGAAGTAAGTCTCGCATAACTCAGCTTTTACCATTTCCCAGCCATGGTCAATACAAGATAGATTTGTTATTTATTTTCTGAAACTCGTATTCATTTTTGTTCATTTATGTATTCAATTTGAAGAAAAAAAACTACAATAAACCAACACGACAAGACTGGCCTAAAAAGTCTACTTCATTTGCTAACGCCCAGAGTCCAACAACAAAAACATCACATCTGACATAATTATTTACTTTCATTTTATCTAAGCAACAGCAATGCCGTCAAAATTCACTTTACACTTACTAAATGTACTATCCAATGTAATATAATGACATGTGTCAGTAAAGACTACATACTTACACTTATTAGGAGGACAAGTCTATGGTTCATACAAGTTCGAAAATCTCATTAAACGACAAAACGTGAACTTAGATTGCCGTCATTAGATTGGAAGGAAATCATGGTTAAAAAACAAACAAATTGCTCATGCAGTCAACACTCAACTCAAAATTCATTTGTCCATTATTTACATATAATGAATTTGGATCTGAGTTGGGTGGATCCGATTTCATGGAATCTGAGCTAATTCAGTTGGTTGGGTGTGATATCAAAGTTCAAAGTTTCAAAGTTCAAAGTTTATTTCACATGATAAAAACAAAGTTACAATCGTATGCATGTATAGCAACGTGATTAAAAACAAATCATACAATCCCAAAAAACAAAAAAACAACAACTGAGGACTCAAATTCCAAACAAACAGAAAAAAACGAATATGATATAATATGACCATGTGGGGGATCAACAAAAAAGTCATTAATGACCTATCGTAAGGTTGATTATGAGATTAAACTTGTAAATTTATGAAATATGCAGTACATTAAAGGGCAATTCCAGGCTAACAGCAAGCCGCCTCCAACGGCAGCAGAAAAAACAGTGAAACACACCATCAGTGAAGGCTATTATATAAAGAAGAAATGAACATGAACAAAAATTTATCAGAGTTGTTAATATTAAAAACATTTAACTATCAGTACAAATTGGCAACACCGCGATACCCCGTGCGAACATCCCTCCATTCACTACATACACATAGCTTCACCCATTCCATTCTCTACACAAACAAAATCTTGTCCAAACCAAATTATTACTAAAGAAACAATCCACTCAACTGTTCACTTCACACATATTCACACAACCACTGTTTCACAAACATTCCAATGCAAGGCTTTCACGCACATACACAATATTCATAACAATGAAACTTGAAAAGACATCCAGAATTCCAAATCCAGCACATACAGTGAATGGAGGGACGACCACAATGAAACCACAATGCATCCAACCGTGTAGTGATTTTAGGAACCTTCAAAATTTTCACATTTCCCTTTCTATCAGTCTGATTTTCCTCTCACCGACCCATCCCCCGATCCCTCCCCCTCCATCCAAAATAACCCGCCATCAGCCTGGAAATGCCCTTTAAAAACAGACATTACGTAACACACAAACAACAGTACAAAGGCAAACTTCGAATAGGCAAGTCTGGCGCATTAACAATGTGTGAGAAGGAACAATCTATGATGTTTTTTCTTGTAGATACCGTCTGATATGATTGGATCTGCTTTGGTAAAATCTGAGTTGGTTAAGTCTGATTTTGTGGATTCGGATCTGAGTTGGGTGGATCTAATTTTATTGAATCTGAGCTAACTCGATTGTTTGGGTGTGATATGATTGGATATGCTTTGGTTTAATCTGAGTTGGTTGAGTGTGATTTGGCTGAATCAACTTTGTTGAATCTAATTTGGTTGGATCTGAGTTCTTGGATCTGACGTTGTAGGATGCCGGGATATGGAATCGCAAACATTTACGCGATCAAGACAGAAATAACACAACAAAAACACACATTCATTTCCAAGTGAAAGTTCAAGTTTATTATATTTGTCAAAATCGACATATGTGTTCTTAGAGTCGAGTAATCTATAATAGATGTCGTGGTGACACAATTAATTAAAAGTTACCGATGAAAGCACAACGTGTGATTTAATTTTCATTACCAAGTCTATCATCACTAAAATTACATAATCTGATCCACGTTGAATAATTGGCAGATATAAACTTTGAAAGTACTGATTTTAGACATCCCATTTCTGATTGTTTACTATACTACTACTATCTTTCAAATAGGGGCGGCGGAACCAGGGGGCACTTGCCTACCTCCCCCCCCAAAAAAAAAAAATGCGATAGGCAAAAATGTCCCTTTTTCAAAATGAATGAAATGAAATGTGCCCTTTGTAAAACGACATTTTGTTATTCATTATTTATCATATATGTTTTCTTTTCTTTTTTATTCTTATTTTTCCCATTTTTGCCACTGACATGGCACGTCATACAGTACAGAGAAGACATAATTGGGTTTAAGTTCAACGATTTCTAGCATTGTCACGGCATTTTGCACCTCTGTACTTTAATTCAAGGCCATTTTCATGGGCACGTCATATATAGTTCTTATACAATCAATTTATTTCTTTCATTGTAACAGCAATGAAGATCCATTCAACCACTAAATATATACCACTAAAAATATCGTTCAAATTAAAGTTTCGTAATCTTTGGGTTGGGTCGAATAAACACTTTTGGACCATTTTTTTTAATATTGTAGTACAATACTTTTCAATAGTCTGCCTACTGGTAATTGTGAAATACATGTTGAAGTTAATTGACTCCGTGTGAAGCTAAAGTGCATCTCTCTCTAAAGAAACACGATGATACTTGTACTATCACCTTTGTTCTGTCCATTTAATATATTTGATTTCCTTTTATTCAGTATGCATATCCAATAAACTATCAATAAAGTTTAATCTTCTGACTTTTGCGGTGTTTTTCTTTTTTAATTACACTGAGATCAATTCTCGCATATTCATGTAAATTTAATTTTGTCTGTTTTATATTCATGTTGGAATATCTGTAATATTTTCCCCCTTTTTGTATTTGTGTCTTAATTGCTACTTTTGTGTGTTTTTGTCTGTTTTAGACAAGCAGTTGTTACGCGCTTGAAGCTATAAATGACCCGACCAGGTTACCCATTTATACACCTTGGTGGAGAGCAGTAAAGCAGTTTAAAATGTCTTACTGAAGGACATTAATGCTGGGTGAGCGTTGGACTCGAACTCGAGACCTCTAGATTATAGGGCATGTGCCTTACTAATCTCGCTCCAGCACCTCTGTTATCCAGAGTTACCTCTATGGTTTTGTTATTTGCACTAAAACGGATGCCTCCAAACAGAATTGCAGTATAACAGTCATGGTCATGGTACATTAGTTGCAATTCGAGAACATACAGAATTAGTTGCCAAATTTCTGTATGATACTATGTAGTAAGAATATAAAGAAACTAACTCTATTATGAGATGCTGAACGTTTGCTACGTGCGCGAGCGAAACTAAGTGATAGCTTTAGTGGTTAGAAATTTCGCTGATCTCACGTTAGTCTGGATGCGTACATCTCATTATAATAGGGCATGGCCGCATCAGATAGTCTCAGTACATCATCCGTCAGTTCTTCTCGAGATGGTAGCTCGCCCAGTGACCCAAACTGACTACTTTTTGTTGACTCCCCAAGGAGATTCACAAGTTTGGAGAACAGTTGATCCCCTGCAGCTTTCCACGAGTCAAAAACGGACAATGAGGCGTTCCATGTTAGCAAAGACTCGTCGTAAGGCAACCCAACTGCTTCGCAGTACTTCGGCAATATGGATGCCGGGTTAGCAAGGAGGTCGTCTGAATCGATCACAACTGGATGTGGATCGATATTGGAACGAACGAAATTCCACAGATCGTGACAGTCTGTGTAGAAACGCTGCGGGTGCATGTAAGTATCTTGTACTTCGAGATCGAACTTGCCTTCATCAACATCTGGACCATGCAATCTTCCAGTCGCCATCAGTTGTCTGTACATTGCTTTACGATAGGATCGATACACGCGCAAGGGATGGCGGATGATGAAGGAATGTTTAAATCCAGCCGGGATATATTGACGACGAAGGCTCGAATTCATCGAGAGGGCGTGATCTTTGAACAAGACGTATTTAGAGGTTGAAGTTTCCAAGGACCTCTGAATGGTGTCGTATCTGTGGAATAGATTACAGAAAAGGGAAGGGGAAAGGGGGACAAGAGTCAAAATCAATGTTCATTTCTACAAAATAAAAAGCATAACGTAGTAGGTATAGCAAGTGTAACAAATTATATCATAGATCATCCGCATCAAAGAATCAATCACGTACGCTTCAAGACCATGGTATCCATGGTATCCTGGGAGGCGTCATGGCTCAGTGGATAAGACTGCGGTTTCTCGACTTAGAGGTCAGTGGTTCGAATCCACGCTGGGCCATGGCGGTTGTGTCCTTAGGTAAGGCAGTTTATCCCCACATTACCTCGTCCCTCGGATAGGACGTAAAACCGGAGGTCCCGTGTTGAGACTGAAACACCTCAGCACGTAAAAGAACCCACGCACTTCATCGAAAAGAGAAGGGTGAAACCCGGTGTTGTGGTCACATATCCACATGCAAAAACTACCCGGGACTGGATGCCTGAAGGTAACAGTGATTAAGTTCGCTTTTCTTGTCCCTGTCATCCGAAATGATGACAAAGCAATGATAATAACAGTAACTTCTAAGGATACTGCCTTTACCATATTTCAGGCAGAAAGAAACAAAACGATATAAATAAAGTCGACAATATCTGCCAAAATGATTTGTTATGGAATCATTGTTGTTTGTTCTATTCACACGTTAATTTTTACACTAATAATGGGATGAATATTGTATTAATCTCACAGCTCATCTTGTTAAATCCCCAACTATAGATCCTGTCATGTATTATCTAATAAAACAGTTCAAAATTAAGGCAATTATTCGTGGTCAGTGTAAGCCCTGCCATTACTACATATATACATTTGATAAACTTTTGAAAGGACAGTTTGTTGAATAAATCGATTTATCAATATTTTACGGTAAAAGCATGGTGTCAGGGAAAAGAGGACAAACAAGACACAACTACAGATCATGCTCGGTAATTTGGGCAATTCATAATTCATTATTAACTTACGGAAGTCGTTCTGCAGTAATCGTTGTCATGGAAACTCGTCCCAGATATTCTGCCGCTTTCTCAAACATAGCTTCATTTCCCTTGTACGTCAGCGGAAGAGACTTTTCCTCGTGCTTTTCGTACTCGGTGTTGGCGTAGTGTCCAAAGGAGAAAGGCTCGAACCACATTTCTATTCCTTCAATGGCGCCCAGACACTTCTGGAATACAGTGGAAGTGGAACGAAGCAAACTCCACAAAGCAACACGCCCATTCCCGGGTAACTGGTCCTGCTTCGAGAAATCCTGTGCCTTGGCCATACTTGTTAGAAGTTAGTTGTACGTGCGTTGAGAATTCGGTTGTACATGCGTTGACAAACAATACAGTGTGGAACTGAACAATTCTCTCTATAGATTAGTTTATTACGAGATCCCTTGAGCGGAATTGAACTCAGAATCCACTTTGTGACTAACCCAATGTTAGAATTGCCCTATTTCTTGTATGCGTTAGCGAGAAGTATAGTCTGTAAAAATCGAATTGACGATGAGCTGAACAAATAATTCCTTGCAACTTACCTGGGAGTTACATTGACCTTTTAGAACTGTCGCTGCAATTTCCTGAATCAGAGCGTTTCGGCGCATGTGACCCCTAGTCTACAAATGTAGACCCACATCTGCAGTGTCTGTGTCACATCCCCCGGGGTCACATCTATCTAGTATCTCTGTGTATAGCCTGCTGTGCATATAAATTTATGTCTACTGTGGCTGCATAAATGGCTTGCTTCAGGCTGGTCGCGCGCTAGGATATTCCACACCACGAGCCATTCAGAGTCTGCATAGCAGACTATGTGACCCCCGGTGTGACTCCCACGTCTTTGCTCAGCACTTGTGGCATTAGTGGTTACGGTACAGTTTTGGTAAATGGTGGGAAATGAAATCTTCCCTTCTAGACCTGATCGCCATTCATGACCTGCTTTATACTGATTCCATTTTTGGAGAAAGTAAATAATAAATACAATGTCGTAGGCCCCGAACATTTTGTCGTATAGGAAGGGTACTAAGTGCTCAATGATGTTCATTTCGGTGAAAATCAAAATAAGTCATTCTCAATGATTTTCAGTTTCTGTATTGTGTTCATGCCTGTCATAAAAATGAAAGATTGATTGAACCAAACTATACTTTGACCTAAACAGTTTTGAATATGGTGCGTCGACATTTTGCTACGACGACAATATCTCAGAGGACAGACAGTTAGGGTTTGGGTTGCCATTGGGTTTCCAGTTCAGAATAGGGTTCCGGTTAGGGGTTAGGTTTGGGGTTATGGTTTGGGTTAGGGTAGAGTTCTGCCGTCCCATGACAAAAGGAAGCATCTCTGATTTTTATCAAAATCAACTTTTTTGTTGATTTCGAGTATTTTTGGCATGTTCTACATGATGGTGAAGAAATTAAGGTCACACGACCCCTAATTTCCGAGATATGGACATATCAAAAGGAAGTAACTCTTCCTGTAACTTTCAGCCAATCACCCATCAGCTTGGAAGAGGCATGGGTACATTGACCTCCCAATCAGCCAATCAGAGCATGCCTAAGTGCAGCTCACTGGAAGAGGCATGGGTACATTGACCTCCCAATCAGCCAATCAGAGCATGCCTAAGTGCAGCTCACTGTTATCTTGAAGTTCTGTCAACTACAGCACCAGAATTGATACAGAAAATGCTGAAATTCGCCGATGCATTTACACATCTGAAAGAAACTTAAGTATATTTTGATTGAAGTATGTATATCTTTTTATAACCCACTTCATTCTTCAATCAAAATGCTGACTGTGAATAAACATATGTTTTCTTTTTTTTTTCACAGCACAAGTTCTGATGCTGTTTTGTTTATTACAGTCCCACATGTAGACTTTTGTGTGAGTGTGTGTTTGTGTGTGTCACTATGTGTGTTGTGTATGTGACTGTGTGTGTGTGTCTGTGTGTGGATTTTCTCTGTGTGTGACTGTTTGTGTGTATGTGTGTCTGTGTGTGTTTGTGTGTGTATGTGTGTATGTGTGTATGTGTGTCTGTGTGTGACTGTGTATGTGTATGAGTGTGTGCTTTTTTGTGTGTATGTATGTGAATCTGTTTGTATGTGACTATGTTTGCAGCATTGTGTGTCCTGGTAAATGTGTGTGTGTGTGTGACTGTGTGTGGGTGTGGCAATTTTGTTTTTGTGTGTGTATGAGTGTGTGCTTTTGTGTGTGTGTCTGTAATGTGTGTGTATGTGTGTGTGTTTGTGTGTGTGTGTGTGTGGTGTGTGTGTGTGTGTGGTGTGTGTGTGTGTGTGTGTGTGTGTGTGTGTGTGTGTGTGTGTGTGTGTAGCAATGCGTATGTACAGGTATGATAGTGTAATATTTCATGGATTCATACAGTATGTGATGTGTAACTGTCACTGTACCGTGGTGGATAGGCATAGGCCTATGTGTGTGTGGCGTGGCGTGCTGCGTAATGCGTGTGTGGTGTCTGTATGTGTTGTGTGTGATGTGCGGTCTGTGATACACGGGCATATGTAATATTTGTATGTAAGAATAATGCGATCGAATGAGCAGTATGCAGAAATATGCGGTGAATTCATTAAAATACTGAGTTGCTTCCTTTTGTCATTGTATAACACTTGAGAATATTCCAGCTATACTGTGACAAAAGGAAGTATGCTGCTTAATTTTGCATAAAACAATGAATTTTACAAAATCAAAACATATCAACCATAATGCCTTCTCCGAGGAATTATAAAACATGTCATACCTGGTAAGTGGGATTTTTTCATTTAAGAGGTCAGAAAAAAACATGTTTTCCTCATTTACTAAGAAACTCGTTTCAGCAGAGTTGCTTCTTTTGTCATGGGACGGCAAGAGTTAATGTATTAGATTATTGCATTTTGCATCTTAATCCTCTTAGAAGGGAGAAATTCCCTCCCTTAGACCCTCCCCAGGAAAGAGATTGATATTCAGATTATGTGCAAAGGCGTCGATCCTGGGCGAGAGGGGCAAGTCACTCCCACACCCCACCAAAAAAAATATTGGGGCCAGGCAAACAGTATTCGTTTCAGCTTCCCCGCCCCGCCCCGCCCACCTTATTAAAAAACTTGCCGCCCACCATGACAAAGGGCAATAACTGACAATTTTTTTTCAAAATTGAGTTACATTAGTGTAGGGGACTCAGTACACCATTGTAACATGTAGAAGCAAAAAATATTATATTCAAAAGTGGCCCGCTTTGTTTCATAAATCAGCTTGTTATAAAGGGTATCACGTGTCACGAGCCAGTTTTTACAGTCTGCCAAAGGCAGCTAATTCACTAGTGGCACTTCAGCTGAGCCAAATACAACCATAGCGCTGTTATGAATT
>JZLH01S0625020.1:33997-45471 GCA_001188425.1 Eucidaris tribuloides | reverse complement strand
GTTCCAGTCAACGCGACGTGACGCAACGTAACCCACCACTTCGGCACAAGCCCTGGAAACCATCCATTAGGATGATCAGCCCTTCCCCGTCATAGGTCCGTTTTCACTCCCTCCTTTGAAATATCATGGCTACGGCCTGCAAAACGCATTTTTCTTCTTGGAATTTCAAAGTTTTCCAAACCGCTCGCTCGCTACGCTCGCTCGCATAATTGCCTTTTCACCATTAATGACATACATACAAACAAATATTCCTTATATAAAATGAAAGTGCTAGTTAAGCCGTGAGCTTCAGGGGGAGCGGAGCTCCGTTACTCCCACCCGGGACGGGGACCCTACTTGTAATTCTATAAGGTGGGCCCCTGGAACCCATCCATTAGGGTGGTCTACGCGTCCTGGTCATAGGTCCTTTTTTTTGCTTAGGCCTATACGCATCCCCTCCTTTGAAATATCCTGGCTAGGGGCCTGCAAAAAGCATTTTTCGTCTCAGAATTTCAAAGTTTTCCAAACCGCTCGCTCGCTGCGCTCGCTCGCATACAAACAATATATTCATTATAAAATAAGCCTATACATTAAAACGGCGATTTTTTTTAATACAAAAATTATTGAATTGGGGGACATTTTAACTCTAAAATAGACAAACAAACCCTTAACAGGGGTACCCCTATCACGTCACGCTTAGCGTTCGCAGCGCTTAAAATCCACCATCTGAAAATGCAATTTCGGCTGAGCGACTGGGTGCCCCCCCCCCAATGAGCTGACCCACGGTACGCCACTGCCTGGTCAGTATGTTTGAGATGCGCATAATCAAGAAGCCAAAAAATTTACCTGCCAAATTGCCAGCCAAATCACAGCTTTTTATGCATACACATGCAAATTTGTGTGTGGGGGTGACATTTTATATTGTGTTCCCCACCTTCAAAATGGTGGGGGGGGGCATGTCCCCCTGTTCCCCTGGATTTGCGCCCCTGATCATGGGGTCTATGTCCTTGGGGAAGACACTTCATCTGCCATTCCTCTCCCGACACAAGAGTACAAATAGTTACATGAGAGAACGAGGAATCCCGTTTAAGGCAAATCGGCTTGAGCGTCTCATTGACGGCCGGGCCAGGAATACTTCCCAGGGAGTGGAGGTGGTGCAGACCTGTGCAGGAGTGATACCGTCCGTTAATCACGAGAGGATAAAGTTGTGATAGAATCCATAAAGGCGCTGACCCAAGACTATAAACCAGCAACTTTACCTTTACCCTGTTCACCATCACCGATATAAGCACCTTTCTTCTTACTTTTGAACATACATGTATGATTATGTCATTGTTTTGGCCTTTCCTTTACAAACTTCCGTTCTATATGCCCCCATCTCTGAAAATTACCAGTCACGCGTACAACTTTAATATCTTTGATGCAATATGCAGATGATGCTGTATTATTTTTTAGTAGTCAAAGAAGTAAGGACATTGGAGCAGCATTGAATTTTGACCTCAAACAAGTATATGAGTGGGTCGAAGTAAACAATTTAGCATTAAATCAAACAAAAACTGAATTTATGTTATTCGGTTCACAAACAAAGCTATCCAAACTTGAAAAAAGGGTCTGCATTTTTTTTTTGAACAATTCAAACGTTCTCCGGTTTACACCTACAAGTATTTAGGAGTTTGGCTATAGATCGTACATTAATTATCGGGGTCGCGCCATCACTCGGCTTGGTGCATATAGTCGGCAAGGCGTAGAGTCGGCGTGAATAGAAAATATAACAAAAGGAGTCCAGAATCTAGACTAATGTATATAGTACCTGGGCATCCAGTGCAGAAAAAAACAATACAGTTGAGATGCGGTGGTTGAATAGTGTAAGTAGGTGTGAGTGGAACAAATCTGTCGGTAATGATGTGTTTGCAAATATATAGCTCTTTGAATAATCTTTTTTCTCATTTAAATTTTCAGCCTGTTTTCGTACATTTCATTGTAGTATGGCATGGCTGCAGTAGACAGTCTAAGTACATCATCGGTTAGGTCATCTCGAGAAGGAAGCTTGTCTGGTGCCTCGAATTTACTGCTCCTTGTAGAGCGATCAAGGAAATGAACTACTTGGTGAAGTACCTTGTCTCCTGCCGTCTTTCCATGTGTCAAAAACCGTCAACGAGGCATCCCATTCTAACAAAGACTCGTCATATGGTAGTCCTACTGCTTCGCAGTACTTTGGCAAAATGGACTCCGGGTGAGCCAGGAGGTCATCTGAATCGATCACAACTGGGTTCGAATCGATATTGGAGCGAACGAAATTCCACAGATCATAACTGTATTTATACAGCAACTGTGATGACAGCACAGTGTCATGTTTCTCCAAATCAAACTTTCGTTCGTCTGCACCTTGGCCAATCAACATACCGGCTTCAAGAAGGTGTCCATACATCGCTTTACGATAGGAACTATACACACGCAAAGGATGACGGATTAAGAAACAGTGTTTAAACCCAGCTGGTAAATATTGACGATAACGGCACATATCCATTGAGAGAGAATGGTCCTTGAAGAGTACATACTTACTGGTTGAAGTTTCCAGCGACTTCTGAATGGTAGCGTATCTGCAGAATAGATTACAAAATATAAAAAGGGAGGATCCGTATAGAATTTGCCACCAAGAGCACTTCCAAATTACAATATGACTACAGATTTAACTTGCTGTAAGGTGATGAAGACTATACAGATGTAGCTTTCTGTTAGATTGAAAGGCCTGAACATAATTCAACTTACATAAATAATACATATACTACAGGAGAGCATTATGTGATGGACAAAGATACAGGTCCGCACAAGACGGCTATGAATCTACATTTACCCAAACTGTATTCACTGTAAAGATAAATTTGTCAAGAGAATGGTCTAATTTGACAAATTTAAATTTGTCATGCACATGATTGTTTTCATTATTCAAGAAAATAAAACAACAAAATTATTTTTGTTGTTCACTGGACAATTTTAAGCATTTCAAATTAATTTTCATCATCGCAAATATTTTCACGACTTATGAATTGTTTAATTTAAGAAATTGAATGGTTTATTAATGAATGACAAATGTGTCGTTAATTTGTCACTTTGACTGTGTTACAAATTACATGACAAATGGCAAGACGAATTATGTATTTATAATTTGTCATTTTGTGACAAACATAAATACATAATGACAAATTTTTCGTTACTTAATTTGTCATATAATTCGTAATGCAGTAATTTTTTTGAGTGACAAATTAACGATGAATTTGCCATTCATTAAATTGCCTTTCAATTTTAAAAAGTGAAAATAGTTGTGATAATGAAAATTAATTTGAAATGTTTAAACATGTTCAGTGAACAATGCAAACACATTAGCATTATTTTCTTGAATAATCCCAAAACACCCGTGTGCATGACTAATTGTGATTTGTCAAATAAGACAATTTTCTTGACAAATCTATCTTTTCAGTATTGAAGAGATTGTTTCATACCACTATTACCAGTCCTCGGCCTCGGTTTCGGCCTGTCAATCTCGTGACTCAGACTTGACCTCGGCCTCGTAATATGCGCCTTCGGTGACTCCGGGGTCAAGGTCTCAAGATTGTATAGAGTCTGGTGGAATGTAACATTGAATTCTTTCTTAATTCCTTAGATTGAAAGTAAATCTAATGGATTTTTGTCAGGGACCAATCCAAAGTTGGATTTAAATTTTAAATCAAATAAGAGTAAATTTTGGATCTTATAGATTGAAAACTTAAAGCTAAATCCAAATAGGTCCCTGACACAATATTTGTTTACTTACGGAACACGGTCTACATTTATCTCCGCCATGTAAAATCGTCCGAGATATTCTGCACCCCTCTCGAACACGGCTTCATTTCCCTCGTACGTCAAAGGAAGAGGCTTCTTCTCGTACTTTTCGAACTCAGTGCAAGCCATGTGGGCAAACGTAAAAGGTTCAAACCACATTTCGATTCCTTCGATGGCGCCAAGACATTTCTGGAAGGCGGTAGAGGTCGACCGCGGTATACTCCACAAAGCAACACGCCCTCGTCCAGGCATGCAGTCCATCTTCGACCGAACGTCCTCATCCATACGTTGTTTTTTTTTTAGGGGGAGGGGGTAGTTGAGACCTGTAAAATTTTACATACGAAATGTTCTCATAGAGAATAAATTACAAACATTACAAACGTTACAATCAGAAGTGGTGGAGTTGTTTGAGTATGATGGCAAACTATTTTTCCCTTATTTTTTTCATCGTACAAATTATATGAAACTAGAGCAATTCGGCTGCGCGCAGCCGATGCGGTATGCCTCCGCACCCCCGTCCCATTCCAAAATTGATATATTCGGGGTCTTGTGACCTTTGACCGTTCAACTCTGAAATCCCATCAGTTCATCAGTGCCCCATAATACACACTTCACCCAAGTTACATCAATATCTGGTGAGCCGTTGTCAAGTTATCGTGGTAAAGACGCCAATTGCAGGGCCTCGTGACCTTTACCTTTCAACCCCAAAATCGGATCAGTTCATTGGTGCCTTATAACACTTACTTCACCCAAGTAACATCAATATCTGATAAGCCGTTCTTAAGTCATCGTAACAAGCCTAAATCAGATATGTTTTAGGCCCTGTGACCTTGACCTTTGACCTTTCAACCCCCAAATCTAATCAGTTCATTGTTGCCTTATGATGTATACTTCACCCAAGTTACATCAAAATCCAACAAGCCATTCTTAAATTATTGTGGCAACGAGCCCAAATTAGACATGTTATAGGCCCTGTGACCTTGACTTTTTAACCCCAAAATCGGATCAGTTCATTGGTGCCTTATAATACATACTTTACCCGAGTTACATCAAAATCCGACAAGCCATTCTTAAGTTATTGTGGTAATGAGCCCAAAATTAATTAGACATGTTTAGGCCGGGTGACCTTGACCTTTTAACCCCAAAATCTAATCAGTTCATTGGTGCCTTATAATACATACTTCATCCGAGTTACATCAAAATTTCGACAAGTCATTCTTAAGTTATTGTAGTGTAGGGGGTCATTAACCTCTCGGATACAGTCTCAGAATTTGCCAGATAGGAAGTAATATATTTTGCAATGAAATGGGGAGTGATATATTCTGTAATGCTATCTGTAACTAATTATTTTAGTGGTGAGATCTGCATACCAGTTATGTGTGGTTAATTAAAGAAAGTAATAGTCGGAGCCACGCTTGACAAGGTGCAGCAGCTTTGTTTCTCAGAATCAAGGAGTTATAGTATTGGTGATGGGATAATCTTAGTAGGTCGTGTGACAGTGTATATGAGGTCACATGATCCTCGGTTGGTAGTAGAGCCTATTGTTTATAAATATAACCCTGCTACAGTGTGTAGGTTTGGCCTTCCGACAACACACACCTGTTACTCTTAAATTACACCCCGCTCCAGCAAAGGAATGTCGAAATAATAGACCACTTTTGCTTTTAATAGTCAGAATCTGGTTTGCGTCACAAGCACATGATGTAGATTAAAGGGAGCCTTTTGATGATAATAGTGTATGTAATTGTGTAGCTCAAAGGTTAATAATTATTTTGGATTATTGTAATGTTAAATATGTTTGTGTATGTTAGTTAATGGGATTCTGCTTGTGATATAACAGTTGGTTACTTAGGCACGCAGAGAGTCAATATTATGTTATTACAGAATAGTTAAAGGAATGTGGTTTAGTATTTTAAGTTTGTGTAATGATTAGTATAAATTAGTTTGATTAAATCTGATTGTATGTTAATTAATAACAAGATGATAATAATGTAACCTGTGTTCACTGTCTGGACATATCGAGTAACATAAGGTGATAATTTTATTGTTTTGGTGAATCCTAAGTTGTTATATTTCGTGAGGGTTACTTTAAGTCAAAAGAAAGAGGAGTGTAAAAACCGGAACTCTTCTAGTTCCGAGAGACGAAGCTTCTCGTCTTCTCGAGCAAGCTAGAGTTCGTTCACCCAAATTACGGGCTAAGGTTATGAGTCATTTATTTTAGGAAAGGGAGTCCCCAAAAAAGTGGTATCCACTGGTACCAGTGACATCACTTCCTGTAAGAGACTTTGGGCCAATGAAGTAAGCTGTTTTATCCTAAAATTAATGTTTAGACCAATTGTGAAAGTTGTTAAATAATTACTAATTATGTTTAGAGGTTGATTGGCTAAGACTGTGTTGTGTACAAACGTATGGTAGTTTCCCAAATTGGGGGTGCATGAAATGTTAGGGTGTGACGAATAAAACCCCAGCCCCAAACCCAATTTCCCCACTTGATCCAGACTTTTGCATCCTTTATTGGTTTCCGGCATCACTTGGCGTGTTTCATCCTCAACATCTTCTGCCTCTCCTGCTTTGATCCAGTATTTCTCTACTTCCATCATCATTAACCTAAGTACTCTCGTCGGCTTAGCTTTTATCGCATTCAGAACACAATACTTCCTTTGCATGCCTGTGTTGGTTATCCCATCTTACTTTCTTGGTGTTCGATATCGAAAATAGCCGACATAAATTCGTCAGACAGTGATGCCAATGCAAAATAATTTTCAGCATTAATCCAATTCGACGCCTGGATTGTGTCTCATGCCACCTCTATTATGCTACTTGCATTGGTGTGAACTCTGGCTACTATATGGTTAGACTGTAAAATACTTTTATCTGCGTATTTTAGCATTACTGTTGGAATATGACCAGCTTGTCCTACTCATCATATCCATATCGTCTTGGTGGCTTCGAGCGTCTGCCTCCGAGTATCTTTGTGTGTAACAGGCGGTCATTAGTTCATGCTGCGATGCCTTTGCCTCCACAATTTGGCTTACATTTCTCCCTCTATGGCTTGAGTCTGATTATGATGCACTACTTTCGGCCTTGCCAGCCGGCCTTTACGGAATTTTGGTAGGTCACGTCGCCTCAGTTTGTTGACAATCTCGACGCGTCCTATCCAGTCGCTGTTTCAATTTTGCGCGAAATTCCCTTCTTCTAGTGGCCGGTCATGTAAGCCAACACTAATCTTCTCCACTTTGTATTCTCGCTAGTTGCTCGCGCGTCATAATCGTTTCTGTCGATTACTCGCCCGTTGTAAGTGTCCACGTGCTTGCCTCATGAAATTCTGTCTAGTTTATTGTGTAATTTCTGGACATAATTCATTCCTCTTCATCCTCTGATTCTTTGGTTTGGGTAGTAGTACGTCTATGGGCATTTTTGCCTTCCTCCCCAACATCATATTTCAAACTGGACTATATTTCGTAGTCTCGTGTACTGAAGACCTGTATGCCATTATTACATATGGAGCCACTCGTCCCAGTCACGTTGGTCTGCTGCCCAACTAGTTTTGATAACATAGCTTGCAGTGTGCGGTTGAATCTCTCTACCATGCGTCGATTGGGGATGGAAGGTGTAGTTCGTGTCTTACAATTTCCAGCAATCGACACATCTCTTTGAACAGTGAAGACTCAAATTCCTCCCTGGTCAGTGTGAATTTGTGTTGGTATACCAAACCTACATACAAATTGTTCCACTATAACTGCTGCATGTCTCTGCCGTCTGGTCAGGTATTCCAAATGCCTCAGTCCACTTAGTGAAATAATCAGCTATTACCAGGACGTATTTATTCCTCGATTTGATGTGGAGTGTCCATTATGTCCATAGCAATTCTCTCCATTGGTGTACTACATTATATTGCTGCATCTTAGCTCGTTGCCGTGTGTGGTGGTTTGGTCCGCTCCACATACATCGCATGATTTACACCATTTCTCAACATCCTCCTTATATCCCTTCAGTAGAAGCGTTCTTGTATTTTGCTTTTTCTTTGTTACTCCAGGATGACGGACAAACGATGATCATGCATCTGTTGTAGTGCTTCTTGTCTTAGTTTAGTAGGTAGTACTAGTTGCCAGTTAATTTCATCACCCTGTGCTTCTCCCATTTACGGTACAAAAATTCCATTATGTAGGGCTAGCCTGCTCATTGCATCCAATATGCCTTTCATATTGATTCTGCCTGGCGACACCTCCTCCCACGATGGGCTTTACTTGGTTCGTTTTCCATGTATGACTTGTCTTAATACTTTATCACTGTTTTGGGCAGATTTTAACTGTTTCTCTGTCCAACCTCCCAGCCATGAGCGATTTTGACCCTCTTCGGGTGTCTCGACTGCACACTGTGTACCTGCAAGATTGCGTATCTGCTATCCTCCCGGAAGAAGCTTCCTTAGCCTCCTGCCGCTCACAGTACCTACAGTCCCCGCATGGTCTCCGAGACATCCATCTGCGTTGCCATGCAATTTCCCCGCTCGATGCTGAACTTGAAAATCATACGTCCCCAGAAGTTCTTAGCCACCTGGTACCTGGCCTTCTGGTCGCTGAACCCCATTAACCACCGCAGTGCCCCGTGGTCAGTCCTGATTAGAATTTTGCTCATAGATGTAGTGATGAAAATGTTTTTACACCCGGA
Source organism: Eucidaris tribuloides (assembly GCA_001188425.1). NCBI lineage: Eukaryota > Metazoa > Echinodermata > Echinoidea > Cidaroida > Cidaridae > Eucidaris > Eucidaris tribuloides. The sequence continues at coordinate 37,005 of JZLH01S0625020.1, read as the reverse complement.
TACTAAGCCAGCAGTTCTTTCCTTGTCACAACAGTACCGACGCTCAGCTTATTCAGTGTACGCTGAAATATAGCTATTACTCGTTCCTCCCATCCTGTACCTGTGATAGTACTGCTCCAACCCCATTGTTGCTTGCATCTGTATCCAAGATGAACAAATCACCTTCTTTTGGGAATGCTAATATTGGTGATGTAGTCAAGGCCTGTTTCAAAGTTTGGAATGCTTCTTCACATTCAAAAGTCCAACAAAATTGGCTGCCCTTTTCCGTCAATTTGTGTAGCGGTCTTTCTATTCGTGCAAAGTTCTTGTACAAATCGTCTGTAGTATGAACAGAAGCCCAAAAAGCTGCGAATATCCCTCACAGTATATTGGTGTAGGCCATTCTGACTATGCTGCTATCTTGCTTGGGTCGTTGAGATGCCATCAAGAAACTATATGTCCCTAAAAATTGACCTCCCTCTTAAACAGATGACCACTTCTTGGGTGGCCAATTTCAGGTTTGCCTGTCGCATTCGCTGAAATATTTTGTGACAGTCGTTCTAACGCCTCCTCAAATGAGTCGTGGTATGATATTACGTCATCTGGTATACAAAATAAAGGCATATCTGCGCACTGCAACCTCTTAACACCTGTTCCACTTAGTCTCTCAAAAGTCGCTTGTGCATTGCATAAACCAAAAGGCATGACTTTAAACTCGTACAAGCCCCCTTCTGTTGCAAATGCAGTTTTCTTCTTTATCCATGACTATTCATTTCTATTTGCCGTAGCCGCTGGACAAATCTAATGTTGAGAACCACTTAGCTCCCCCAAGCCTGTCAATGAATCGTCTATTTCTCGGCAGTGGGTAACTATCTTTCTTTGTAACATCATTCAAATTCGTAGTCAACGCAAAATCTACTTGTCCCATCTTTCTTTTTGACCAGACTACTGGCGATGACCATGCGACTCGACGAAGGTTCAATAACGCCTTGTTCTAACATTTTCTCAACTTGTTCCTGGCCTCATCTCGTTTGTGGATTGGTAGTCTCCGAGCTGGTTGTCTATAGGTTCTGCCTGCGTGTACAAATATTGTGCTCTTACAATATCAGTTCTGCCCAAATCTTCCGCCCTTTGAAAATACATCTTGGTATTCATTCAAAGCGTTACTACAGCTTCCGCTGTTTTCACATCCAGACATGCTGTACTCTCCTGCCAACAAATCCCGCAATGTTCAGGAACCTCAGCGCGATGTGTAGTCTCACACTACCACGTTTTCTCCATCAAACTTGGTTCTCTACACAATCTGCCCCTTCACATGTAGCTATGTTGTATTCTTGTACACAGTATGAGCAGAGTGTCTGTTAAATTTCGCCAGTCGAACTGGAACTGATTCATTTGCCTGTCTTTACCACAGCTCTTGCAACTAGGATATTGTGTTTCTCTACAAACTTATCATAATGGTTCCATCACCATATAGTCAAGTCTGGTAACAAAGTCTTATTCAGCTTCCAGGAATAATAACCTCCTGCCAAGGCTGTATAATCATGGTCTCAGTGATGCTAACTCTATAGACGGAGCGGGAGTTTATATTGTTCTTAGTTAGTCTTTCGTTGCCAATGTATCACTTCATTCTGACTTGGGTCTATTATACATTTAATTCTCTCTGTATATCCAGTCCCAGTATCGCATCAGGTTCAATATCAGCTACCCAAACTCCATGGTTTACAATAACTGAGCCAATTTTCATTTCCATAGTGCCGTGACCTACTACTGGTATTGGTTACCGTCTGCTAGATTCATAGCTGAACTTGTAGTTTCGAGGTTTGGTTTCCTGGCCTCGTAGCGTATGAAAGATGCCTGTACTCAGTATAGTTACATTTGATCCCGTATCAACTATGAGATCCACTTCCAAACCATTGAATAGGCAGGTATTACTATCCCATCAGTATTTCCACTACAAAAGCCAGTGAATATTGGAGTGGGTCGTTTGTAGCTTATTGCCGGCCCCCGACGCCCGGAACTCGGCTGGGTTTCGTTTTCGCAATTCATCTGTAGCTTCTTGGTTTGTGTCTGACTTCTGCTGTACATCTTGTCTCTTACTGCGGCAATCTCGTTTAAAATGTCCCAGCTTCCCGCCAGTTAAACAGGCTCCAGGCTTGGCTGTTACTTTAGTGTTTGGCTTGTATGCTGCTTGAAGTTATTTCCCTTTCCAGCTTCTTTATTCAGATTTGTGAGCTCCCTTAACACAGCTTCCACTATTTTATTCAGTAACTCAGTCTGTTGTGTGTCATCGACTTAGACTGTTTGTCCATTTATTTCTATCTGGCCACTTCTAGCAATCGTTCTTGCACATCCACACTTCTCACTTGCTTGCGGCAGTGAAATTTCGTTGTCTCTCGGCAACTTGAAATGCTTCTGCCTCCATAGAGCCCCCACAGCCTCTGTAATGACGAAGGGTGTGGCATTGTATACTCCGAATCGTATGTCAGGATCGCTAACGCATCAATGAAATAATCCTTGGCCAGTGTATTTGCAATTCTCGATTTTGCAGTCGGATATTGCTCGTTTAGTTAACCGCGGCAATCGCCTGTCCCAACTCTGCAATGTTTCCTTTTCTTGCGGCGTCTATTACGAAGCTCTACCTTATGCAATTCAGTCTGATGGTCTGGTTGGAATCGGTCCCTCAGTGCTGTGAGTAATGCTTTCAGATTCTGTCTCTTAGCCTGATCCAAAATCTCCCAACACACCTCGAGCATCTCCTTCTCAAACTTGCAGCCAATGTAATGCTTTTGTTTTATAGCCCATCCATTGAGCTCTGCAACTACTTCAAACTGGCCTCGTAATCCTCCCATGGTGTTTGTGCCATCATATGTAGGTGCTTTGGCAGATTCCATATTTTGTTTGTGTTCGTCTTCTCGACTTGTCCCCATCCAGCAGCTTACTCAGTAGTTTTACCAATGTGCCTGCTCCCCCTCATCCGCGATTCCGCCCGGACGAAGTCATTTGTAATTCCATTTCTCTTTGGTTGC
>JZLH01S0625020.1:0-10453 GCA_001188425.1 Eucidaris tribuloides | reverse complement strand
TTTAGGTTGGTTTGCCTGAATTCATCTTAGTTAGGTTGGTTTGCCTGAATTCTTCTAAGTTATTTGCTTCGCCTGAATTCATCTAAGTTAGGTTGGTTTGCCTGAATTCATCTGAGTTAGGTTGGTTTGCCTGAATTTATCTAAGTTAGGGTGGTTTACCTGAATTCATCTAAGTTAGGTTGGTTTGCCAGAATTTATCTAAGTTCGATTGCTTTGCCTGAATTTATCAAAGATGGGTTACATCACTTGAATCTTAGTTTGATTGATTTTCCTTATTTTTATCTACCTTCAACTTGGGTTACTTTGCTTGAATTCATCTACATGTAAGTTTGGTTGCTTTACTTAATTTTTTTTTTAGATAGCTTTCCCAGAATTCTAATCTCTAGGGTACATATGTACATGTATTATGCATTTGATGTATTTTATGTGTTTACATGTATTTTCTGTTGTAGTAACGGGAGAAATTTAATCAATTTTTAGGCCAGACAACGTTTATAAAATGATTTTTGGCCAATAAAAGCAAACTGAACTCTATAAGTTGCTCTCATGTGTTTATCTTTTGTGCATGACATGAGGAATGAAATTATGTCTGAAATCTATTTTTCTTCTATATTTTTAAATAACGCTGCATTAAATTGAGATAATAAATTATCACTTTTCCCTGAATGAATTGTGTATTTTGAGTGTTTATATTTTCCTTTTATGTGGATGCATAATTACATGTGCGATCATGTAAAAGTAATTAACTAAAAACAAGAAAACTAGATTCATCTTGACTCTTCAGTATGTATGCAGAATTGTATAGTTGATCATGTAACTATAAACTAAGAACAAGAGACTTATTAGATTTAACTGGATGAGAGAACAGATTCCAGTAGCGAGAGAGTGCATGGGTAGAGTTGGCAGTGCGATACGATAAGTTGGCATGTGTGTGATGAAATGATCGGGTGATAATGTATACAACTAGATATTCGTAAAATGTGGTATTTCGCATTGCATTGTGTGAGTTGTGCGTTGTGCTCATGAATATATTATATTGTAAACATTAAGAATGTGAGCTCACTTGAGTGCTTTTAGTGTAATTTCACTGAATAGTGTATAAATCTAAAATTGAATGACATGCAAAAAAGGTATTTACATGTAACTACAACTTGGCTGATGTGTGAGCCAAAATACGGCAGAAAGCCCATGGAATTTGACATAACCATGTTTTTACAAATAATGAACAAAATTTTTGTTCATTTTGAAATGATTTACTGTTATAAACGAATGACGCACCCATAAGGTAGACAAATGCATAGCATATTTCTATCGAAGTTCCGTTTGATTAACCTTACCTTCGGTCTAGTGGACCTCGGCTTTGAATTGAAACCATCAGCCAGATTGTGAAATGTATTTACCTTTCATTTCCCAAAAGAGACCAAGCACAGCAGGACCGCAGTCAGAAATTTGAAGAAGCCTCATTTAAAAAAAAATGTCGAACTTTGCTATCTGACATACTCGACAGTGTTTAAATGAACAAATTAACACCCTAGAACACAAAACTTTATAAAGTTTATACAAAACTTTATAAGTCTACAGACAGTCACTTGTAAAATACGAAGAGATATAAATTGGCATATGAATTATTTTCAGCTGTGGGATAAACTGGAATGGTCGCTCAACGATTTTTACTTTTTAACAGCACTTAATGATCGCTTTGAATTGTAATTTTTTCAGGGCTTCATTTTTAGACCTTATCAAGACACTGGTATGACAGGGACTCATGTAGCTCAGAATTTTTCATCTGGAAACATTGTTATATGATGCCTTTAAAGTGAGTGCGTAAATAAAGAAAATGGACCTTTGAAGTGGGGCCACAGGAAGTTATTTTATGTTAAGGAGGGGGAAGGGCTGACCGTCCTAACGAATGGGTCTATGGGCCCGCCTTAAGACTACTGGTAATTTACCGGGTGGGGTGAAGGATGGACCCCGTAAAGCTCATGAGTTCTAGCAGTTTCATGAGACTACATGTATTTTGAATCTATATAAACCATTTCCTTTCGTGAATTAAACACCTCCCTACTTTCATTTTTGGCACTTCCCTTGAGGTATTTTGTATAACGAACTTCTCTGAGGTCATTTCAAAACAGGGTGACAATCTATGAGGGGTCAGGGAACAGAGCTCCTGAAGCTCACGAGTTTTATTTTGACTCTGTAAGCACTGCTTTTTGTGAAATGGACAGTCAACAGTGAATAAAAACCTCCTCACTCTCAAAAGTTTTGCGTTTCCGCAGGCATAAATGTTGTTTTATGAACTAGTTAACATGGGGATAACGTAGTTAAAACAATTATTTGAATGAGTCAATACATCTAAGCGTTCGATCTTTAATTCAAAGAAGATACTACAAGTAACGTAAAACATTTCAAAAGTCTGTTTATTTCTTTTGTCGCGTAAACATTCATCTTTTCAAAGTTTCTGCACTATCAAAACTCTGATGCAATACCATAATTACTACCTTACCAAATGTTTAGATGCTTTGGAGAACACTAAAACTCATGAGGATTAATATCAATCACTATTACCCGAAGGCATTAACCCTACTCTGTCGATATGTGACCACAACACCGGGTTACCTCTTCTCTTCGAGATAAAGGGCATATAGAGTCTTACGTGCTGAACAAGGTGTTTCTGCCTCAACATGGGACCACTGGATTTAAGTTGTATCCCCGGGGGGGGGGGGGGGGGGCAGTGCCATTACAACGTGTACACCATGCGCGTGTGAAAAAACGCGTAAAAAGGGTTGTTTTTCACGGTCGGACGATGTACGCGCGTACATCGAAAAGGGTATCAAAATCGCCAAAATCGGGAAAAAAGGGTATACTTTTAACAGAAGGCTTACTTCAAAAGGGTATCTTTTCAGAGTTGAATACTTGTTTAGGGTAGTCTGAGATCGACTTTCAATTACGTGTTTAGGGTCTATTTTGAAAGTCCATACACGCGCATGGTGTACACCTTATAATGACACTGGCCCCCCGGGGTTGTATCCAACGGATGTATACCAACACGCACAAAAATTATGTAAAATTGGTAAAAACAAAATGAAATCGTGTTATTGCAATTTCCACCTGATTATGCGGAAGTCAGGTGCAGAAAATGTAAACAATAAAATAAAATGGGAATTCCCAAATACGTAATCAGTGAACAGAGACTCACAGGCATTGTGACGCCTCCCGAAATTCGTAGCGCACGAATCTCAGATCGTGCTCGTTCACACTGTTATTTGTTACTTCTATGAGTTGTAGTACTCTGGTTAGCAACAACTTACATCAGGAAACTACGAAACAGAATTATAAGAAACAATGTTGTCTACGCTAAGAAAACCGGAAAAGATCAGAAAGGAAGGTCGGTTAGACTTCCGAGAGACGTCCGAGGTAAGATCGTTACAATTTAAACAAAGTAGTTAGGTAAATTCCAGTCCATTTATGGGTTACTTTGCTATTGTTATACACCAATCAAGTTAACTTGGAAGGTACGTTTTTTCCTATTTTTTTATATAAATAGTTTACTTGAAGACAAATGTAATGATTTATTTCTACTGAAAAGGAGACCCGCAGAATTTTAATATTCAATTCTTGTAAGGCCTATTCAACAAATTTGTTTGAATCTACCAAAAACAAACCACCAAAACAAGTGGGAAAATTATTGCAATACGTGCGTCAGTCTAGAGACTATTGATTCAATGACATTCTTGTGAAATATGAAAATGAGATGTAATATTTGTTTCCAAATTATACGGAGGAATTTCTAAAAAAAAAATGAAATGACAGTGCGGCAATCCATGTCATAATCCTGATGCAATTTTGATATATCTGCGGTCAATCCTATCTGGTATTGTGTATTGTGTGTTACAGATAGCCTAAGTTTTAACCATATAATCGACAATGTTGAATTTAGTGATACTCTGCGAAACATTTTTTTGTTTACAACAAATCATTATGTAATCACACCTTATCCACGCAACATGGCCAAGGATGTATTTCGGTTGAATGAAGGTGATGAAATACAATGTCTAATTACCAGTGAGCCATGCTTGTCAAGCTTGTACTACTTTAGTGATTCATTTCATATTACAACACGTACTTTGCAATGTAAAAATAATTTGTCAATGTTCCATTTAAATGCTTATAGTTTGCCAGCTAAATTTGAAAATACTGAAAGTTACTTGCAAACAATTAAGCACAAGCTTGCGGTATATGCGTTTTCTGAAACGTGGTTTGACGATGACGTTCCCTCTATGTCTGATTACACATTTATGCATAAGAACCATGCCGGTCGGAGAGTTGGGTGCAGTGTGTTTGTATGTATCGTCTAAGATTCTATTTAGAAGAAGAAATGATATGACTTTAAAGATTGTGTCATTCATTTGCACGTCAAAAACACCTAAATGAATGAAATCAGCTGAAATCATATCCAATATGAAGATTAATATAAATAAACACCTCTCACAGAGACTTGGGGTAAACTATTGAGTTTTGTTGAAAATCTGGACGGTTAAACTTCATCCCTTTTCAAATAACTCAGAAGCAATTTAAAAAAATCCGCGAAGTCAAACGTGCACGTGCCGTTCCAAAATTGTCTGATCAGCCGTTAGCCAAAGGTCGTGCGGAGGTTAGCCGTTTAACCAATCAGTGCGCTCCGCTGGTCTTGCGACGATACACATAACCGCGATTCGCAGTTTGAGCAAAAATTGAAACTCACGGAAAGAACAACATTCTGGTAACATGTCGTTATTAGTTTCTCATAAAACAACAAATTCATTACATACGGATCTCAAACTTTCAACACACCATTTGTAAGTACTAATCTACCGTTTGGTATTGATAATGAAGAGAATTCAAGTAATGGACTTGCACATCCCTGACAAAATCTTTAAACAATGATTCATTTTAAACAGTGATTCATTGAAATTGAACTGAAAGATCACAGGAATGTAATAATTGGAGTAATTCACGAACCACCAATGAATTTATAAATGCTTTGAGTGGTACGTTAAGTCAAATTAATTCTGAACATAAAGACGTTTATTTGCTGGGTGATTATAATTTCGACTTGTTAACAACAGTCAACCCACCGTGATACTGAGAACCTATTGAACATGCTGTGTACCTACTGGTACCGGCCACTGATTACAAAGCCTACCCGTGTTACCTCTCGTTCATGTACATACATCGATAACATATTTTCCAATGGTATGTCAGAACCCATAACTGGTATTTTGTATACCGGCATAACGGACCATTTCCCGATTTTTGTATCACACAAAGAAAACTGTTCGGTTCTCCTAAATAGTGTACATCCTTAATTATCTTCACTTATTGAAGATCTTCAGTGAAGTCATGAATACTAATGATGTGAATTTGTCGTAGGATCGATTCTTTAACTTTTGTCAGAAACTTGTAAAAGACACGTTTCAGGACACACCAGGAAGAAAAGAACCCCCCCCCCAAAAAAAAAGAAAAACCCCTGGATTACACCGGGTATTACACGCTCAATAAAAAAGGAGAGACAAACTGTATGCACTGTACCGCAAATGTAATTTACCTGGAGATGAACTGAAATATACTGAATTACGTAATAAAGTGAGAAATATACAAAAGGTTTCAAAAAGGACATATTTTGCGAAAAGGTTGGAGATGTATAAACATTATCTGCGTAAAACATGGAATGTGTTAAATAAACTTCTTGGTAAAAAGAAGAACCACATTCTACCCTCATTTGTGATGAAAAATAACATAAAAGTCACAGACGACAAATCGATATCAGATCATTTTAATAATCATTTTATTGGTAGTGGTATCTCCTCAAATGTTAAAGAAACGTGTACTAATTTTTCACTATATTTACCAGACCGAAACACAAACTCATTATTTCTCTTTCCTACAAATGAAAGTGAAATTGTGTATCTGACGGCCAAGCTAAAAGCAAGCTCTTGATCAGGTGTACATGGCCTTAGTTCGAATCTAATTAAACGAATCATCCCATTTATTTCAAAACTTTTTTCAAATAATATGTAACAATTATCTTCTTAGTGGTTGCTTTCCTGAAAACATGAAAAGGAGCAAAGTGACTCCTATTCATAAGTGTGGTGATCCCAACAGCGTAACTAATTATCGCCAATCTTGCTACTCCCAACTCTCTCCAAAAGTTCTTGAAGGTTTAGTATTTAACAGACTTTACAAATATTTATCAGCTCATCATTTAATAACCCCACACCAATTCGGATTCCGACCTGGATATTCGATTGAGCTTGCATTAGTTCATGGCACTGAGTTACTGAATTCCTTTTGTGAAAGTAAACAAGCTTCATTAGCTATTTATATCAACCTTTCCAAGGCATTCAATTCCCTCAATCACGACATTCTGATTCACAAGCTAGAAGTTGACGGGGTAAGAGGTATTGCTCTTAATTGGTTTGAAAGCTGCTTAAGCCGCGTTTACACTATGTTCCCGGCGGCCACGGCAACCACGTTTCAGACCACCGTGGACAAAACGGGATGGACGTGCGACCACACGGAAAGACCTGCTACGGATCACCTCCAAGTGTTGTTACGGCCTATAACGTACAGTTGAGTTTTATTGCGTTCCCCTCGTTTTCCTACGGTCTACTAGGTTTCTCATCCTCACCGTGACTACTGTGGCAAATTTTTTGACGGTTAAAAAATCTAGCCAGGTATCCATGGCAACACGGACTGTCACGTTTGGCCAGCCAGTCCTCCCGCGTGGTCTCACGTCCATCCCGTTTTGTCCACGGTGGCCTGAAACGTGGTTGCCGTGGCCGCCGGGAACATAGTGTAAACGAGCCTTGTAATGCTGTGGTCACATATACTAAAAATGGCCTGCTCGGCGGCCGGGCGGCGAGTTTTTAGCCAATTTCGCCCGGTCACAGAGCGGCAACCGGCCAGGGCATCGGTCGGTCGCCGCTAAACTTTTAGAGAACAGTTAAAATTCCGGCGGCGCCTGCTCGATTTCGGTAGGTCAGTCGGTCACTGCCCGGAGGCCGCGCAGAGTAGCTCCCGAATTTCGCCCAGTTTTGACCTGAAATCAATCGGTGACCGACAGGAAATCGACAGGGCGCCGCCCGATCATCGCTAGGGCATTACAGCCCGCTGAAAATGCTCCAAGAATCGCTAGGCGAAGCCTAAATTCCAGCGGCGACCGAACAGGCTATAAATCGGGCGGTCGCCGCTTTATTTGTGACGGTAGCTTTACCGTAAACAATTTGTTAACGTGAATAATACCCATTCAGATTTCTGGCGTCCTACAAGGAAGTATCCTTGGTCCCCTTCTATGCTTAGTCTATGTCAACGACATCACTTGGCGTCATTTGTATTATACGATGATGACACTAATCACCCTTTTTTCTGACAAAGACATAAATTCGTTGATGCAAACTGCCAACACTGAAGCTGGAAAAGTATGTGACTGCATGGTTCAATGGTTAGAATTAAAAGTAGATGATAAAGTAATACACAAACGTTGATTTTATAACATTTTAGACATGGGATAAATATATTCAATATGTAGCGAATAAAATTAGTAAAAACATAGGTATCATGTCAAAATTACGTTCAGTTCTTTCTTCGGAAACCCTTCGCACGCTTTATTGTGTAGCACCCGAGCCCACTGGGGAGGGGGGACACAGAGAAAATAATGCGCAGCGGAAATTTGGGTGAGATCGGAACCCCCTTATTGCCACGAAAAATATGCAATTAATCCCTATGTTCAGGTCTACAGGGTAAATAAAAAGGATACAAAATATTGCCAATTAACCCAAGGTAGTAATTAACTGTCAATCAACCAATAATCACATTACATCCAACAATCAATCAAATCACCAACGCGGTCATGGCTCAATATCCACAACGTTACACAATCAGGGAATCACCTCGACATCGATCATCACATTCACAACGGACATTCATATTCATACTCGTCATTCTACAATCACAGAAATTAGTCCAGACATGAGACAGATGACTCGATGACAGGGTTCAGTTGAAATGACAACAGACGAAATAATATATTTATGAATCATCAAAACAATGGAGTGTCTTTCTCCTTTTACATAATCAATTCCACAATAAATCACAATGAATTACAATATGTCAGACATTTACTGTATACGGGTTTACATAATTACGTTACGGTTCTCATTACAGATTATCAAAACAGATTACGCGAACGGCGACCTCGCGCAGACGAGGGCCACCAAAATCGGCCGCCTCGTCATGTGCAAACTACTGTCAATTAAATTCGTCAAAATATCAATTAACGGACGGACACCTACTTAATGATACCGTTATTAAACAATTACATAATGATTAGACAAGGGAACTTAATTACATTAATCACATAATGGGAATTAAAACTAAATTAGGGGCAAAATAAAAAGGAGCTTAATTAATCCACATGGTGCTCGTATACCTCGCCGTCGTAAAGAGGACGAGAGAGGCGTGCACTGCACGTGCAGCGCAGCCGAATACCATAGCAACGCAAAGCGCGTTGCTAGCCTTTATCAAGACACTAAATGTAATATGTATATAACTACATAACAATATAATAGACAGTATGGGGGGGGGGGGGTTACGAACTCCAGTGATGTAGCTGAGAGGGGCTACATATTCCTCCCCCCTTAAACACAACCAGTGCAAAAACACACATGCACTGTACCATAAACATCATCTGTCATAATGACACGATGGGTTACTATTTACACAAAATGTGTATCAACAACCTTGTACAAATTTCAGTATCAAATGTGTAAATATCAACATGTCACACATTTAACCATACAAAAGAAAAAATCATTTGATTATCAAATGTCCAAGCATTAACAGTCCAGTGAAGGTAATTGTATCCAAACGCAATGTCTCTTGATATAAATCAATTGAAAGTCCACAAGTCCACCGGAGATCATCGCTCAAGACGGTGTCGACCGTCGTGAAATAAAATCGCGAAATATGGCACACATCACAAGTCACAATCCTTTTCGCGAAATGTTCAGCATCAACCGTATAGTATAATGTTCCAAAGTCGCGAAGTCGCGATGCAAATACAAAGTGTTCAATAATCGCTCACTAATCACCAACAGACGAACATTTTCGTGTTACTGGTCAAATGTTCCAATTCTGATGACAGCTACATCGCGAACAGCAAACTGTACAAACGTTGAAAATAAATCGTCCTTCATGAACAGTGAAGACGGGAAATGTTCGCTTTAGCAGAGTTCGTCAACCATGTCCAACTCCTCCGCATTAAGCATTGTCCAAAACATCGCGGGTCGATGATCGCGATTCGTCAACAGCACGAACGTCGAAAACAAATCGTCCTTCATGACAGTATGAAGACGAAAAATGTTCGCTCTCAGTAAATTTCGCTAACAATCCAATCTCGCAAAAAAAAACATTGTCCAAAGCACTGAGGACCGATGATCGCGATTCGTCAACAGCACGAACGTCGAAAACAAATCGTCCTTCATGACTGTGTGAAGACGAAAAATAATCGCTTTTAGGCAAAGTTCGTCACTCGTCAGCAATATCCAGCTCCTCAGCGTTAACATTGTACAAATATTCGCGGGAGTCGAAGAAAATACTCGACGTTGACAAGTTCGCATGTATTACAGAATAATGTATACCAGTTCCATTTCTGGTTTGAGTTCGGCGCATGTGAAAACACAGGTAATGGCGGAAGAGTCGCGTCTCTCACTACGGGTCATCAACGTTAGCTCAATTCCAGTCATTTGGTGCGCGTTGCCGCTCCAACACGATGTCCACATATCACATAATATGAACAATTTAAACATCTCATGATGTACCACAATCTCATGTTATACCACATAACAGTCACATAATATTTGTTGGTTTGGTACATCAAAATATGATTACTTATAATATGAATCCTTGTGACAACATAACAAGGGATCGTCATCCTTTGTCGACAATACATCAGTGTGACTGTAACAGCTCAATTGAACTGTTACCATGAACAATTTAAATGATGAACTTCAAAATGTTATGATAAACATTAATAGCATCATTTTGGAAATATTTGTTTGACTTGATAGGGTCATAAACTCAGAAATTGTTAAGAAATGTCACTACCTCAACACTATAATAATATAGCGTAATTTAACCTTATGCAATGAGTTTGTAAATCCACATGCAAGGATTGTTTTTACAATACTAAGCGTATATTACACTTCTTGTTATTCACTTCATAATAACACATTTTGAGCAGTTATCATTGTAATATGTTGCATAAATCAAATACAAGACTACACTGTTGCAGTATGTAAAATACACATTTCGTCAATTAACCAGTACATTTTCCATGAACGCTCGCATTTGCTCAACGAGTGCAAGTTTAAATTGAGCTTGAGTTTGTACACCGGGTTCATCATTTGTCAACCTT
>JZLH01S0625009.1:33371-44056 GCA_001188425.1 Eucidaris tribuloides | reverse complement strand
AATACGAACTACCCTATCATTGATTGCTGACTCAAAAATACATGAGAAATTTTTTAGATCAACCTCCCATACGTACACGCTATTCGCTATCCCACACTTGTAGCAAACACCGTCTCCGAAAAATTCACGATAATCGCATTATATAGCTGAGACAGCGCATTGACGTTTATTGACACGCCCTCTCGGAGAAAACGTGTTAGCTCAACACCGCCCAGTCGTAAATTCCCAACTACTAGTACTTTGACTTATGCAGTACATAAACCAAGTTGCCGGCCGATGATTATGAATCTGATATTGGCTGATTACGCGTCGCCCACTAGAAGCACTGAGGTACAGATTTGGCGCCAGGAGTTTGTTATTTCGTTCGTATTTTGTTCGAATAAACATCAAGATTTTGAGTTCATTCATTGTTACATAAAATCATGCAACACTCGGTGCGACACTTAAGGAATATTTTAGCTAGCCACACGGACTAGTAAATATAGATTTTGGGGATTTTTGGCTAGTCCGCCGTGATTTTTGCTAGCCATTGGCTAGCGGGCTACCGTTAATTTCAAACCCTGCAGCTTGTTTTTCCACCTAGCAACTAAGAACAAGGGAAATATATATTCAAATATGGTACAGGCAGATTTAGTCAATTATTAACAGACATGACTTGTTTTTCCACCTGGCAACAACAGAAATATACATTCAATATTGCACAAGGCAGGATTCTACACCTGTGCATGCAGCATTCCTGGAATGGGTACATTTACTTCCTGTTGTTTATCATGGGCAGACCCCTGGTAGAGATGAAAATGCATCAACATCCTCAACTAATATCTCAACTTTTTTCTTGCAGTTTAAAGTACACATTCAAAGAAAATCACAGATATGGCAAATAAAGTATTACTAGAAACTACTACTACTAGTAATCTAACTGATGCAGGGCTGCCAACTCTTACGCAATGAGCGTGAGACTCACACATTTTGGACCTTTCTCACGCCAATATTTTGTTTGACTTTGCATGCATTTCTATGTGATCTCACGCATTTGGACCCTTGAGATATCTTTGGCTTAGGGGAGTCTCACACAATTTCATTCACTGAGATTGGCAACTCTGCTGATGACAATCATATTTAAGTTTAAGGTCAATCAAATGCTTTTTGTTCAAGTAGATTACAGCCACACACACAAAAAAAGATTTACATGCTTTTTTTTGAAAGAATTAGGTCACTTTCTCCATCGACATCTCAGAAAAAAAAGAGAAAATTTGTGAAATTCTGTTTGAAACAGTTGTGGCCTACAATTTTGAAGTCACACAATCTAGCAAGCCCACTACGTTTTTTCTGTTGTTAAAAGTAGTCCCACAAAGTCTTTTATTGTTTCAACTTGGAACCGTGATGGATAATTCAAGGTGATTTCTGCATAAATTTGCATAATGCGTATTTGCATTTTGATATTTTGATATCAGGTTGTCTGGACTGGTTCGATCGAAGCTGACGATAGCGTCAGGTTCACCTACCTGAGTCATGACGGTGAGGAGGGATATCCGGGGGACCTGAATGTTTCCGTCATCTACCAACTGACGCAAGACAACAAAGTAGTCATCGCGTATCATGCCACGGCGACTAAGCCAACGCCCGTCAACCTCACGAATCATTCATACTTCAATCTCGGAGGACATGTAAGTTACAGTTTGATGATAAATGTATTTTGTAATCCAAGTTCTGTTCAGGGGCATATCCAGAATTTTGTAAAGGTGAGGCCCTGAAACCCCCCAAATTTGAAATGACGTGAAATTCATTTGTCTTGGAAAAGAATGGCTCTGAAAAGTGGAGCAGAACTAGTCAACCACACAAAAAATAAGAAAACATGCAATAAAACTGGCGATCAGATTGTGTGAAATCAATGCCACTGATTTCATTTCAAATCCGTCCGGAAGTTAGTAAAACTGGAAAAAAAGTTCAGGATGTTAAAATGGCTTGCTGAAAATTTCCAGATGTTAAAATCGTTTGCTGATATTGCTGAATATTGGGTATCTGCCACAGAGAGAGAATTATGATTAAAGCTTCCTCACTTCTGAAAATTTCCAGTTGCTTATAGTCATCACAAGACTATATGTCAGTTTATGTGAAAATAAATGAAAATGGTATTGTGACTCAAATTAACACTTTTTACACTCAAATTTACAGTTTTGATCTACAAGTTATGAAATACTGAACCTGGCATACATAACTTTACAGTTTAATAACAAACCAGTGACTAATGGCATGAAGATTGTCTATTAACTTCTGTTGTTGAATATATCTGATTCTCAAAGACATTGAAAACAAATTTCCCCTATTCATACAGGATTCTGGCAACGTCTTGGACCATGAAATTACCCTAGATGCGGAGCATTACACCCCTGTAGATGACACCAGCATACCGACAGGTTGGCATTTGCAATCACCATCATCATCATCATCATTGTCATTGTCATCATCATCATCAATCATCATCATCATCAACAATCATCAGCAATCATTATCATCATCACCATCATCGATCATCATCAGTCATCATCATCATCATCATCATCATCATCACCTCCAATCATCATCATTATTATCATCAATCATCATCAAACATCATTATCAATCATCAATATCAATCATCATCAATCATCATCATCATATCATCAATCATCAACAATCATCATCAATTATCATCAATCATCATCAATCATCAATCATCATCTACCATCATCATCATCATCACGTCATTATCATCATTAATCATTATCAATCATCATCAATCATCATATCATCATCAATCATCATCAGTCATCATCAGTCATCATTATTAATCATCATCAATCATCCATAATCCATCATCATCATTATTCATCATCATCAATCGTCATCATCATCAAACATCGTCATCAATCATCATCGATCATCATTAATCATTATCAATCATCATCTATCATCATCAGCAGCCGCAATATCATCAATCATCAATCAACATTAATCATCAGCAGCAGCAGCAGCAATATCATCATCATCAATCATCATCAATTATCATGATCATCACCATCATCATCAACCATCTTCATCATCAATCAGCAATCAACATTAATCATCATCATCATCATCATCTGTCTTATTGTGTTGAGCATGGATCTGATACTAAGACTGCACTCTCTTTGTCTTTTTTCCCCCTTTCTGCCTTCATTATTTATTGCTCGTTTATTGAAGCCAGGTTATAATTTTGGTCGATTTTTACAAAGATTTCTATAAACCTCTTATAACTACTTGGTATTGTCAAGCCAGATATTAGAAAACATATTTTGATTTTTAAATTATCAGTAAGCAGATATATACATCATACATGTATGTTGGCAAAATATCAGAGGGCCCCCACCCCAACACTTTTAATATCACATTATTTTCTCAACGATGGAATATTTTCAAAATATGACATTTTCAGGGCATCCACAGGTAATGTATCTAGGGAAAAAAAATCGAAAATTTCATTTTCACCATGTGCCAAATCTATACACTGTCGTGAGCAAGAAAATATAAGTTTTCTATAATCATTTAAACACATCAGTGTGCCTGAAATGGCAAACATATCATATTTTTCATGGTAAATATTGGTATTACAGGACCCTTTCACCCACATTTGTAGAACCATGTTGTCTTAATATCTTTCATCAATATTGTTTATGATTTATAGTGCCATGACTGACGTACATGTACCGGTACATGTTTGACAATCTTAACACATCATTTTGGGAATTTAGGTCAAGTTTCAAATTAGTATTCATCTGTCAAGTCTCTTCACTACAATTAATAGTTGGCACAAGAATATTTTATACAAAATAATAAAATAAAATAATAAAATAAGCACCAATATCTTAACCACAAATTTCTGGGTATATACCACTTCCAAGTTCACAGTTAATTTATTATGGCCTGTGAATAAACAAGAAAAGACATATGTGGATAAAATATTTAGTTTTTCAAATTCATTATTCCTGTAATGCACCATGTAACAAATGTAGTTAAAAAGAAAGATTAAACTTTTCTCAACTTTAAATTGGTTGATAACATTTGTTTTCAATGAAAGAAGTTGAATTTATCACACCAGACCACACTGAAGTCAAATGTTACTAATTTAGAATAACAATGATTGGACTTTACAAACTTATAAATTTGTAAATTTGTGTAGTCTGTCTATCTCTTCATATTCATGATATAATCATAAATTTCAGCTTTGTAGTTTCAATTCTTCTTTACTTGTTTATTTGTTTGTTTGTAGGAGAAATTGCCCCAGTGAAGAATACTGTCTTTGACTTGCAGCAGCCCACAAAAATTGGTGCCAGAATTCATGACGTTCCTGGACTGGGCTACGATCACAATTACTGCATCACACCATCATTAGAGAAACCATTTGCCAGGTAGATTACAATATTTATTACTTCATAGATCAAAAAATATCCTTGTTTAGATTGGCCAAGGATGGCTCATGTGAAATAGCCATTAAATAAACTGCTGAGTTTTTTTTTGAATTTCCGGATTTTACATGTAGTATTTTTGAAAAAAAATTTACATTGTTTTTATGAAGTTATACACTATTTTCAAGAGCAAAAATTGAAATAGTTCATAAAACAAACTCTGACCCATAGATGACCTTTGATGTAACCTTTGTAGCTATCATACAATGTGACAATACCTGATGATCATTTGTTCCAAGTTTGAACAAAACTGATGCAAAAAAACCAAAAAAAAATGAGCAAAACTTAAACAAAAACTTTAACAGACCAACAGACTCATAGGAAAAGTGATTACTACATCTCTGCCGAACTTCCTTCAGGCGAGACAAAAAATAGTCTGTTAAACTTATGCTAGTTTGAAAAAAAAGATTAAAGAGACTGAGCTCAGTTTAGAACTTTGTACCTGTTTGTTTTCCTCTTCAGAGTCTCCGATCAAGACAGTGGGCGATGCCTGGAGGCTTTCACCACCATGCCTGGCGTCCAGTTCTACACGGGCAATTATCTGAGTGAGACGATGACGGGGGGTAAAGGGGGCGCCAAGTACCCCAAACACAGTGGCTTAGCCCTAGAGGCACAGTACTACCCCGATAGTGTCAACCGGGTAAGGAGTTTGTGGAAGTGATTGAAGAAAGGATGATGGGAGGAGGGAGGCCAGTGAGACTGTGGGGGTAAAGGGGGGCCCCAAGTATCCCAAACACAGTGGTTGTTTTCTGGAGACACAGTGCTACCCTGATAGTGTCAACAGGGTAAGGATATTGTGGGAGGGATGGAGGGAACGATTGGGGGGGGGGGGCAGTGAGATGGTAATGGGGGGGGAGGGCACCAGTTACCCCTAACACAGTGGCTTCTGTGTGGAGACACATTACTACCCTGATAGTGTCAACAGGGTAATGATTTCTTAGGAGTGATTGGGGAGGGTGGGGAAGGGGTTGGTGGATTAGGAGGAATGACGGTGTATGTGCACATGATACAGTGTGTGAGGAAGAGAGAGGAGGGGGGAATTTTTAGGTCTAATTCCTTATCTGTGATTTTTCCTGTGTTAGTGCTCAAATTTTTGTCAAGCCACTGGTGTGGAAGGGAACTAGGGGATCCGTAGCAGCTTTCGTCCATCCGTCTGTCCATAATTACGCTTATGAAACTTGAATAACTTTCAGATCATTTGCCCGTTTGTAACTAAACTTGGATGGTTGATCCCTTATGGGGGCCTCAATGTTATTTGGAGGTCAAAGGTCATGTACAAAGGTCAGAGGTCAAGAAAGGTTAAATGTTAATATTTACCTACAAGTTTCCTCTAGGGTTGGTAACTTTCTAACCATAAGACCATTTGTAACCAAACTTGGTTGGTAGCTTATAATTTAATCCGTACTCAAGTCCAATTTTGTGGACTCAGGACTCGGACTTGGCGTCGAGTTCATATGTAAACTGAATAACAAGCTTTTACTTATCTGCAGACTTGGACTGTGTACTTGTGGACTCAACTCCAACACTGCTTATAGGGAACTCAATGTATATTGGGATCAAAGGGTTTGTAAGTAGGTCAAAGGTCAAACGAGGTTGACGTAAAAGGGTAAGACACATTATGGCTATCACCTTGTTCAGATAGCTTTCGCTGGCTTTGTACACTTTAACAAGTATGGTTATCCAATTTTGAAAATGTTTCAGGGGAAGCTTTATTTAACAAAAAATTTTGTAAAAAATAAAGAGATCACATGCTTGTTTACTTTGCTTTTATCCATCAATTAATTTTGTTTATTTTCATTGTTTTGTTTGTCTTTTTTTTCACAATCAGCCCAACTTCCCCAGCTGCATCCTGAATCCCGGGGAAACCTACGAGCATCGCACCATGTACAAATTCTCGTGGAGTTAAGATGGATGTTGGCTTCCTGTTGATTTCATGAAATCAAAGTCTTCCTACGCAGGCCAAGGCTATGTTAAGTGCTTCATATGAATGCCAAAGAATAATAGACTATATTACTTTTATTCTTCTATTTTATAGTAATAATGATGATGATGATAATGGCATGATGAAGTATTGTAAAAATTACTGATCAATATGTAAATCCAACCAGTTTGATGAAAAATAAGCTTGTACTATTTGCGTTTAACGTTATTGTAATATATATATGAGATTTATATAGATACTAATTCACATGCAGTTTCAGCCAAAGTGATCCTAATTATGTGAACAAATGGTAATTATCATGTTTACAGAAAAAAGTGTAATCTATTGTATGTCAGTTTTATTTGAGATTGTGTTATTGATTTGTACAGCCCAAAATGTGATCAACAAGCTGTAATCATAATACATGTATAACGATTACTTTCATATAGATCTTCACATCTCACAAAGCCTTGGGGCTGTAAAGTCATTTTTTTAAAATAAATCAAGACCACCATGCCATTCACTACTTGAGCAAGTGAACAATTCTCACATTTCGCAAACCATGTGCCCTCATTCTGTTCAAATGCAACAGTCGATTTAGCGCGTTGCTTTCTGGGATAGGTTGTCAACATCGATACGTACACAAATAATGGTGTACATGGTTGGGTGCACTTGTAATAGAGTTTCCATTCATTTTGTCAACAAACTGCAAGACATCACATATCATGCATGCACAAGATTTGCAAACAGTGAATCATGTTAAAATTCCTCAATTGGTTGACTTCATTCCTGGAAAATCACTGGAACGTCTACAGCTGTTATCGACCTGGGAGTGTGAAAACATGCCTCTCACTGTATGGACATTGGTGGCACATGGTTTGTGAAATGGGAGAACTTTAAAGTGATTCAACATAGGGCTGAGTCATTACGGTCGTTTACCATTTACACGAACGTCAGAGGGTGTAAACGTTTACAAATTTCTGTGCACGTTTACACGATATTTACTTTTTTTTCTATTCTAAAACGACATTCAATATCAAACTCCACAATTTCTTTTTAGGGTAATACTGAACTTAATATTTGCACAAATAATTTCTGACCCTAAAAAACCAACTCCTAACGATCCTTTTTGGCGTAATACGGAACTTAATATTAGCGCTAATAATTTCTGACCCTAAAAAAATGAACTCGTGACGATCCTTTTTGGCATGATACGGAACTTAATATTAGCGCTAATAATTTCTGATCCTAAAAACCGAACTCCGGTCGATTCTTTTTTGGCATAATATGGAACTTAATATTAGCGCTAATAATTTCTGACCCTAAAAAAACCAACTCCTGGTGATCCTTTTTGGCGTAATACGGAACTTAATATTAACCCTAATAATTTCTGACCCTTTAAAACAAATTCCTGACGATCCTTTCTAGTGTAATACAGAACTTGATATTAGCGCTATAATAATGTCCGACCCTAAAAAAACGAACTCCCAACATTTCTTTTTAGCAACTTGCCGACTTGACAAAAATCGTTTAAACTATAAACCGTTTACACAGAAATTTTATTAAACGGGATGACTCGGCCCTAATTCAACATTAGTATTTCAAAATCTATGTGGTGGATGAATCCCAAATTTGGACACTGTACATGTTTTTTGATGTACTTTTCTGTAGCTGGATAAAATATGGTGGTATCATCCACATCAGGAATGCCAAACACACTAACATGGTGACAAAAAGCTTTATTAAATTGAATTTTAAAGAAAAATCAACAGTAATTGAATACAACATTTTGGGGGAAAAATTCAGAGTACTGTAAATATATTTTAGTATCACTTTAAAAAAAATGAGGTTATAAGTGATTGGCCTGATTTAATAATTGTGTGCTAATGTTGCAGTACTACGTTAAATGTGAAACCAAAGGAATATATGTCACTGACTCAAAGCTGTTCAATGCATAATTCCCGTCTTAATACTGCCATATTTGATTAAAGAAAACACCAAAGAAATGTCATTGGATCAAAAATGTGAAATCCATACTTTGTAACAAGTTTGTCCTGAATAAGCAAGGATAATTTTTATTATTTATATTTGTGTAACATTTTTTGTTTAGGATGATTAATTCTGTTTTTGCTTGGTACATGATCTGCATGCTTGTAGCCATACAAGTTTACCAATTTGATTTAGCAATACATATTAGTGCATGTAGCAGAACAGCATGTTGCATAGTTCTTGTTCTGCATTGTTTGTCTACCACACACCACTTGCATTCTTTTATCCCAATTGGAGATGATATAATTTCGCTATAACACGCATTTTCTCGTACTTGGTCTCCAACAGATTATCAACTGAGTGGGGAAGCCAGTAAGCTCCTAATTTCCATAGACCACAGACCATTGATTATTGCCTATAAGCTGGATTAATGACCAGAATGTATTGTTTACTTCGTGATAATGTAGCTGCCTATACTACAGCTGACCCTTTTGGCCTTTTCCGTGTGCCTGTATCTGAAATATGTTTTGTCTTTAGTTGTTCCCAGAATAACTTCTGTATTTATGGGTCGATTTATTTTACATGTCAAGATAACAAATAAGTGGCCTCTTTTAGTAAAAAGTGGCCCCAAGATTAGAAGAAATTGAATTTGTTCTGCCCGAATTTGTTTCAGTCAGACAATTTATCAACACTGTCAATGTTTGAATAAATTTGCGTGGATAGGAACTTAGAATTAACGCTCTGTCCATCGGTTTTCCTCGGTGGTCAATTGGTAATGACGCCTGTCTAGTAATCAGGTCGTGGGTTCAATCCCCACCAGAGCCTGCCTGTGATAGTTTTTTTTCACAGCAGCTCACAAAGCACTTAGTTTAGCGTTTATCACGCATCAAAAAAACAACAAATATTAATTATTAACTGTCAATGTTATAATGTAATATCAAGGATTGAGTTCGGTGTGAAGAGCCAACAGCAAGAAGGAAAGGGGACAAGGATTGAAATTTGGGGTTTGGAGAACCCAGATTTCATTGTATAGGGCGGGTTGACAAAGCAGAGACTTTTCCTAATGACTTGCTTTGTGTGTGTGTGTGTGTGTGTGTGTGTGTGTGTGTGTGTGTGTGTGTATATTATATACTAATTGTAACTAAATAATCACTGCCTGGGAAGGAAAAGTGATATGTTAATCGGCTGAATTTATTTAACTTAACAGTACAGGTTACTATTTTTGATTGAAGTGAATCAAAACCAGGAAAGTAGATAGCGTTATACAAAAAAGAACATTAACAGAAAAAAGATCAGTGATAGTTTGAGGAAAAAAATCAGTTAAATGACAATGAAATGATGAAATTTTCAATCCATGAAGATAATTAACGTGGACACAATCATGTAGATCTTTGAATTGTCAATGTGAGTATGACTTTGTGGACAGTGACAGCATAATTCTCAAAACTTATATATTCTTGGCTGTTCATTTTTATATTTGAATATTATAATAAAATTATAAAATACTGTCCAGACACCAAAGTTTCCTACTTTTTTAAAATTGCGTGTCCACAATGTTGAATGTTTTAAACTGATATACATCCAAGCATTTGATTTCCTGTGTGCTTAACATATTGAACATGGCATAGATACTGTCATGTTGGAATGAGAAATGAGTGAATCAGTAAATTGCACAATGTGTAATATACGGTGTATGCTGAATATTTTGCGTTTTTATTTGCTTGGCTAAGCAAACATGAAAATTTTTAATTCCTGATATACCTTTTACTCATTCAATAAAATTCAATAAATGTTAAATAAGCTTTATGAATTTTCCATCTTGGAGCAAAAAAGAAAAAATATATATGTGTATGTCTCTGGTGTGGTACTAATTTCTGTTAAAGTGATAGGCTAACATTGTGGAGCTTCAATTTAAAAAATTGTCAAATTTTGATATCTGAGCTACATAGTAGTGTTCGTATGAACAAATGAACACCCTAGAATAAAACTAGAAAAATTCGACTGCACGCAGTCAATGGGTATGCCTCCGCCCTGTGCGCCCACTATGTAGGAGCTAACAACCTGATTATATTAACAGCTAGCACTCCTAACTGAAGCTATAGGTTTGACACAAAGTTCATTGACCTTTCAGCCTTGACCCTGAACGTTGACTCCTGTGACTCTACCAAAATATTTGTCTTTTGGTTTTGAACCTAACCGCTAAATTACATCAACAGTGAGCACTCTTTTACTGAACTTATAGGCAGAAAATAGCATTTAGGGACAAAGTTCATTGACCTTTGACACTTGAC
>JZLH01S0625009.1:11452-31817 GCA_001188425.1 Eucidaris tribuloides | reverse complement strand
TGCCTCCGGCTCCCTTACGGGGGGGAGGCATAAAAAGTTTGGAAAGTTACACTGCCAATGGCAAGTTATGCATGAATAAACAAAACTCGGGGCGAGTTTAAATAGCGTAGGTGTACACACAGTAAGTCTATGGGAGAAAATGGGCAGGTGAATCCGATCAACTTACGATTTTCACTTTATAATAATTTTGAAATACAATTTTTTCAGGGCATCATTTTTAGACCTTATCAAAGACAATGGTAGCATGGGGAATCATGTAGCTCAGGTTTTTTTAACTGTGGTAAATGTTAGCCAATACCTTTAAAGCAAAATTACGCACTACATGTGTTACTAATATTGTAAATTTTGATGGTTATGAAATAAAGGAGAAAATCAATTAAATCTTGATGATTTTTCTGTGATTTTGAGTACACTTGCATTAATTTGCATGGTTAGGAATTTCGGATGTCCCAATCTAGTCCAATAGATAAGATGAACCAAATAAAAATCAAACAAAAATGAAAAATTTTGGGGTGATCTGGTATTAACTCATGACTATCACAATTCTATGCAGAACTTTAAAATACCCCCCCCCCCCCCGGAACCCAATCAGATAAAAAAAACAATCAAAATCCATTCAGAAATTTAGGAAAAGACGCAATTTTGACATATTTTTAATAAATTATCATAATTACTATATATCAAAATTTGGGGTAGAAGTTTTGAAGACCTTACCAAACTCCATGACATAGAACATACAGAATCTAAACAAGAGAAGCATATTCATGATTTTTGAAAATAATTTCAAATAAATTTTCATAATTGTGATTCTCACAAGAATGGAAGCCCTTTCCAAGCCCCTATCAGATAAAACCAGTCAAAATCTGTTGTGAAATCAAGTATTTGAACAAATTTGCACAAATTAGCAGAAGTCACTACACGATTCTGTGTAAAATTTTGGAAACTCACACCAAGCCCCAGGAGGCAGAAAAATCAAAATTGATCAAGAAATAATGAAGTAAGTTTAACATTTCGTATACAGTGCACTCCTGTTATAACGTACACGGCTATAATGAATTTCCTCTTACAACGGAGTATAACTTCCGGTTCCAAAATTATTATCTGTATTATCTTAAAGTGATAGGCTAACATTGTGGAGCTTCAATGTAAAAAATTGTCAAACTTCGATATCTGAGCTACATAGTAGTGTTCAAATGGACACATAAACACCCTAGAATACAAAAGTTTGGAAAGTTACACTGCCAATATGGCAAGTTATGCATGAATAAACAATTTAAACTCGGGGCAAGTTTTAATAGCCTAGGTGTACACACAATAAGTCTATGGGATGAAATGGGCAAGTGAATCTGGTCAACTTACGATTTTCACTTTTTTAGAGCACTAAATAATCATTTTGAAATACAATTTTTTCAGGGCTTCATTTTTAGACCTCATCAAAGACATTGGTAGCATGGAGAATCATGTGGCTCAGATTTTTTTTTAACTGTGGTAAATGTTAGCCAATACCTTTAACATACTTTAACTGTTTGGTTCTAACAAAATTTTTATACAACGAAAGAAAACTGCCGGTCCCAAGGACCTCGATATAACGGGAGTCGCCTGTATGCACATATACACGTTTGAGCCTTCTTCATAGTCCTCCACAAACTTTGTGTGGCAAGGACTCGACATAATCCACCCCACTATTACACATCTATTTCATCAAATGCTCTTGACAGGTCGGGCCCAATGTGGGTGGTTTTGTTTTATTTATAAAGAATGGACCTGTAATCTTTCTTTGTGCATTGTGTGTGACACCCCTCCCTCACCCCTGGTTTCTATCAACAAGGAAAATAGTTACCCTTTTACTGTAGTTTGTGTTTGTATATCACCATCATAGACAATAGAAATAACAGCTAATCCAAGTGAGTTATGTTCTTGAATCTACTCCAAATACAATCCAAATACACACTGTTGTCATTAACTCTGAAACGTACAAAAAAATTCATCTCATTTTCTCTACAAACACCATTTAATACATACCCAAGCACACAGCTGAAATAAATCTACCATAATCACAAGAGTTTGATATGAACCTGGTCTTGAAACAGTTCGACCCTTTATTGCTTCCAAAAGGGAATATATATTACAAACTACCTGTTGAAAAACTTATGTACAGAATATAACTAGACAAACTAGAGGAATGGTAGCAATTATCAAATGATTCAGTGAGGTTTAAATTGATATATGTGACCCGTCACCACGGTACCCTGATAAAGTCGCACACCCCAAAGTTAAGGAAAGTTGAAAATAATGGAGCTAGGATATAAAATTTGAAAGTGAAGTGTCTTCAAAATTCAAAACTTGTATGTCCTTCACATGTTGCAACAGTTTGAAATATCATATTTTACACCCAAAGTATATTTCTTTCTACTTTTATGTTTTATAAGATGTGCGACTTTATCAGGGTATCGTGGTGACAGGTCACATATATATATATATTATTATTGCAGTTATTCATCTCTCGTCGTGAGGGTGTAGTTTACAAATTTCATTTGCATCAGAACACTACAAGATAATAATTGAATGTACATGAAGTAAGACATACAAAATATTGAACATTTTAGAAACATGTTTATAACTTTGACAAATTATCAAACAAATTTCCTTTTCTACCTTTGCTTGGATAAATAATTTAACTTAGCTTATTTGCTTATTCTTCCAATGGACTCTTTCAGACAAAGTGCCCAAATCATGATAAAAAATCTTCAAAAGAAATTTTTAACAAATGTTATTCAGAGTCAATAAGCTTGTTTGGAGTAAGTCCATGGAATAAACAACCTTATAATACCATACATCTTTGAGGACTGGAAAGCTCTTCTGTAGCAAGGTATATGAGAGCAACCATTCCTGAAGTCATGGCGGCAATAATTGCTTTTGTTACATTCTGTTAAGAAGAATACCCTTACCTGTTACATTCCTTAGTACACATCAAGTGCATGCATAATTTATCACATAGCTTCCACTTTGAACTATCCATTTTTCAAATGGCTGCTTACACAAGTATTGTACGAATGACCTTTCATCTGCATAAGCACTGCACATGCGCAAACTGAAACTCCGAACTGGCTTATTTTACAAGATAATTATAAAAAGTATTACTATGTTCAACAATACTATTCTGCTATTTTTTAAATTAATTTCTGTCCATGTCCTATATTGTAGTCCAATGCAGCTAGGTTTATATAGTTCACACTTTTAAAAAGAAAAAAAATCAATGTTTTATACATATTTGAAATATTTCAAAATATTTACATAATTATACTGACATACCAATTTCAAATAAACAGGTATTGCATGAATACACTAACACGCTAATTTCAGAATCATATCAGACTTTTTGGCAAGCGCAACATTTTACATTTAACTATTTATTATACAGGCATATATTAAGTACTGATATTTATTGGTCGTTTATCTCCAAAGCATCCCTGGAAAGTATTGACTTGTTTGACAATCTTTTACCTTTAATTACACTTTGCTTGTTAAAGTAATACATTTTGCACATGAATTACGATAGATACTCAATGCACAAAGATACTGTCACAAATTGTGACCTGCTACTGGGTTGAGAACATGCAAAAGCAAAGTCATGAAGGCATTATAAACTTGAGTATGATATATGTGACCCTCCACCACAAAACCAACAAAAGCTCACCAAACATGGATTTTTGGTAAAGGTCCTTAGTTGAACAGGTCATTCTAAGCTTCACAACAATACATAAATCACTACAAGTGGATATTTTTAACGCAATTGAATTACAGATAGAAAGTACATCCCCATGAAAAGTTACTTTCAAACAAAGGGCTTTTATGTTGGGATCTATTTAAGAATGTCAATTCAGAGCATGAGTGAGGACAAAAAAGGGACTTAAAACTCCATAGCAACCACTATGAAGGGATTATTAGATTACCTGAAACTTGGAACACTAATAAGTACATTCTATTCCTGTCGACTTCCAACTTTCAATGTAAAAGCTTATTAAGGTTCAAAAGGGGAAGAGTAAGCTTGCTTATGAAGGAATAAAAGGGTAGTTCTTAAACTGAAAGACTAAGGGTCTAAATACACAGCAAAAATGATCACTTGCCACTCATTTTGTACTCCCAAACTCAAGAATCATATAAAACAAAGATTGCTTTTCTAAAAAATATAACAATCTAAACTCAACCATGCAGACCCAAATTACCTATTGTCCTATTTTGAACAAATGAGGTCATGTGATTTTAGTTCATTTTGTGACACACAGTTACATAATTAAGTTCCATGCTTACTTAAATGGGTTAAAATACCTAAATTGTTTGTGCCTACTGCAATTAATATGAGCAATACATACCTGCCAACCGTCCCGATTTTTCCAGGGCAGTTCTGGTCTTATTACAGTTATTAGGCGGTACAATAAACAATAAAAAGTTTACATAATTAAAAAAAAAATGAGATTAGAGTGCAAATGAGAAAATATTTGAAACATGAGAAGAAGCATGAATGAAACAAACCTTTTGTTCCGGCACTCACCAGTGAATGTAAACACGGCATTTGCACTACAATTTGGGCGTTGCATTAAAGTCACTATAGTAATTAATGCACTTGGTTCAGTAGTTTCATTTATTCAAGTCATTCATGTTCTATTCTTATTTTAATCTACGTTTTTTTTGTTGAATGCACCGCCTAGTTACTGTAATAAGACCAGAACTGCCCTGGAAAAATCAGGACGGTTGGCAGGTATGGCAATATGACAAAAACTAAAGGTCAAATTTGAATGAGTTGTACAGGAATGTTCACAATCAGATATACCATGTACACTCAACACACACTTTACACTAATTCCTGAGAAACAGCTGCAAATTAAGAGTTGTAACTGACGTGAAAATGGATATTTACCCTGTTTTACAAATGCGGTAAGGAACATTATTCAGCACTAAGTTTTTTACTTAACAAATAAAAAAAGCCTTGTGAAACAAACCAATTTTGCAAAAACAAAAATAAATAAACAATTTTTTAAAAAAAATCAGGGCCCCATTGCATAAAATCTTCACCGAATGTTTTTCTGGGTTAAATTAGAAAACTGTACAAATCTATTCTACCTTACTTTGGCAAAAAGAAGTAAGTGACAAATCACACAAATATGAGCTATTGATGCTTTTAAAACATCATAAGTCCTTTAAAAAAAGTTATGTTGCCCTCAAGTGGGAAATTTTGAAAATTGGGTCAGTCGGTCGATTTTTAATTTTTTTTTACGACTGTCACAGCAAAACACCGGAGGTAACCAATACACATGTACCTACTACTGTATTGTGCAAGTATAATGTAGGACGAAACTGTGTGAGAGTTGAGATTCCCCGATATATTTATGGGTCTTTCAAATGGGCAAAATGTATATAAAAGTGCTGTTTTAAGCCACTAAATAGGAATTTTAGCAAATTGTTTGCTCAAATCTGACATTTTCTCCCGAAAATGGTGAGTTTGTATATTTGGGTCTGCATAAAAAAAAAATTGCGACCCTGTTTTTTCGCATTCAATGGTCAGTCGCTTGAGGGCAATATAACAATTTATTTTTTCAGGGCTAAGTATGCTGTACCTTCAGGCAAAATTTGGAAAAGAAATGACCATTCTATCAAAAGATATTTAAGTTGAAATGATATTAGACTGCATTGATGCCATTGTAAAAGACCAACACAAATTTCTCATTTATCAGAAATTACATATTTATCACTTTCTTATTTTTGCCAAAATAGGGTAGTATTTTGTTTTTACTTTAAACACAATTGACGTTTTTCATCTGTAGTAGAATTTGTTGCACAGGAAGTCTTTTCCCCATCGTCGATACCCTTCCATAATGACCTGGATGGTGCAGTAGAATGTGCAGAAGGTCACCAGAGTGGCTGCGGGCCAGCCTGTGGACACAGAAAAAGACAGAAAGTGAAATGCGGGGCTCCACATTAACTTATATTTTGCTTTCCCTTTGGGCAAGTAAAATTATCACACTCAGATTTTTACTTGCCCAAAAGACAAAGTTACTTGCCCAAAAATTAAAAAAAAATCATTAAAAAATCTAGTTTTAACTAGAAAAGGCATACGGCATACTGAATTTAGACACAAACACACAGTCTTAAATTTAAACTCAAACTTCCAAACAAAACACAGAAAATGAAATACAATTAATACAAATAAGTTGACTGAACACAAAATTTCACACATATTTTGTTCACGTTTGGTTAGTTTTTATACATGTTTTCCTCATTTTGATGATCAAACTTTTAATTGTCTGATAGGGTAAGTAAATTTTAACGTTTTGAAATTTCACTTGCCCGACCAGATATTTTACTTGCCCCGGGCAAGCAGGCAAGTGCTAGTGTAGAGCCCTGGAAAGTGGGTGATTTTTACGGTAGATAAAACTCAAAAAGTCACCACTTTAAACTACAAATGATTGAAATCCTGATCCAATAAGCAGTTGACATGCTATTCAGGAAGTGAGCTGATACAAATTGATAAGGCACCAATTGATTTTTGTGAAGCTTTTTAAATTTGTCAGACATTTGAGCAACATTGAACAATGAAAAATTTCAGTAACAAAATAGCAGACAATTCAGAGTATAGAGTCCCCAAGACTTTAAAATTCAGTGCTGCACAATTTTTCCAAAGCTGGTTAGAGATAATATTAAATACTTGCAAAACTACATAATGTGAATATCAACTGTTTTCAAATCATCTATGAACACATGGTATTTTGAAAATGGTACTCCAGTACATAAGAGAGTATTTGAAAATAACATAAAATCTATAACCAGATGGCATTTTGAAAATGTCACTCCAGTATGGAAGAGAGTTTTGGAAAACAACCTAACACTTTGATTTAACATAACCTCTACGCACATCACCATGCTGACAATGTACTAACACAAAAACCATCCTTTACAATAGAAATATTTTGATAACAATGGAATTACATTCTTTACAAGTGAAATGTTTTGATAACAATGGAATTACTTAAACTATTTTATCATCCTAACATCTCACTGAAAACACCTAGAATTAAGTGATCATCTTTCTGCAAAAAAAATGACACAAAACAAAACCTAATACTTCAAAACACTTGTGATCTTCATGGTTGGTAAACCGTCACACAACCTTTTCGATACAGCCTCTACTTTCGATAAAACTTTCAATACAAATTTACATAATTACTGGTTTTCCATACTAGCATCTTTTTACAACCACCATCCTCCTATATCTTACCTTCGTTTACTATCCTGTCATAATAAATGTAAGTGTTCTTCGTTCCTCCTAAAAAGATGAGATTGGACAGTGCCAGACACATGTAATTTGGTGTCAGAATAAAAGCCATCAGTCTTCGATACATTGGGCCGGAGAGGTATCGTTGCTGAAAAAGGAGGAACAAGAAGAATTTTTGTGATGATAATACATGTAATATTAGTTTACTGTTATAGAGCGTGTCTGGGAGAAAATGGTACAATGAGGACAAAATCATTTCAGGTGTTAATTTTTTTTTCAAAAGTTATGTGAATTTGGTATCATTATTATCCTTTCTGATAAACTTTTTCTCATACAATTTATATTTTTCAATCAAGCGTTATGATTAATTTTGGTCTCAATTTGGTCTCAACTGATTATGTCTTCACCAAGAAAAGTTATGCAAATGCACTAAGTGGGGATACCAGAATGCAGAATTGCAATTGTCCAAAAGTCAAAACAAAACAAAATACCTCCATCAATTGAGCATAGAATTATTTACTAGATTGAATCTGGAAGATCCCCACAAAAATGCAGTGTTCTAACCATTTATATCCAATACATCAGCTCCCGACAATAAATGTGTTAGGCCAAACCCCCCCCCCCCAATGCATGTGATTGAAGTTATTACCAGTAGATGTTGAAACTTTGTGAGAATAGCCAGTTTGCTGAGAATGAAAACCTTCCCTCAACTGGTTAAAACCCGGTCACAGTTGAGTATGACCTACCCCCCACCCTCCCATCACCCACAAACCACCCCCCCCCCCACAAATAATTGAAGTTCCTTACCAGTAAGTTGTGAATCTTGTGAGATATGCCAGTTTGCTGAGAATGACTTCCCACTGCAACCCGGCCAGTTAGTATGACCCACCCCTACCCTCGCAATCACCCGAAACCCACCCCTCCCTCACCAACCCAAACCTTACTCCCCCCCCTCCCCGGCATAAAATGAAGTTTCCCTCCCACCCCCAATCACCAAACCAACCCTCCCCTCACCACCAAACTTATCCCCTCCCCCCCCAGTATAAAATTGAAGTTCCTTTACCATAGATTGTTGAACTTTGTGAGACATGCCAATTTGGCGGGAATAATTCCAACTGCAACCTGCCCTGTTGAGTATGGTCTACAACCCCCGCCCCCACCCTCCCATCACCCAAACAACCCCCCGTCACCAACCAAACTTATCCCTCCCCCTCATGCATATATAAAGTTCCTTCCCAGTAATTGTTTTAACTTTGTGAGACATGCCATTTGCTGAGAAGATCAACTGTAACAGTTGGTTAGCGCCCGCCCATCACCATGCTACCCCCCCCCCCCCCATCACTCCAAACCTAACCCTCCCCATCACCAAAACTACCCTTCCCTAAGCATAAAATTGAAGTTCCTTACCTAGTAGATTGTTGAAACTTGTGAATTTGCGCCAGTTTGCTGAGAATGACTTCCAACTGTAACCCGGCACATTGAGTAGACTCTACCGTCCCAGCAACTCCCATCACCAGACAAACAACCCCCACCCAAAAATAATTGAAGTTCCTACAGTGCATTGTTGACTTTGTGAGATATTGCCAATTTGCGAGAATGACTTCCAACTGCAACGCACGCACAGTTGAGTATTGACCCACCCCCTAACCCTCCCCATCACCCAAACCCCCCTCACCACCCAAACTTACCTCCCCCCCCCCCCCCCCGGCATAAAATTTGAACGTTCCTTACCAGTAGATGTTGAACTTTGTGAAGATACTGGCCATTTGCTGAGAACGACTTCAACTGCAACGGCCAGTGAGTATGGCCCAGTAAGCGTGTCCGTCGGCACCGTGCCAGTAGAAGACGAAGGAGAAACAAGCGGCTGATGCCATCATCTGCCAGACAAAGCCACTCCGGGAACCGCCGAGAGGGATGTAAATATACCTGAAATAACAGGAGGAGGATGACCCCATGTTTAACTAAACTCCTCAAAAAAAAAAAGAGTCCTACAACTCAACTTTGAGCGTTGATATCTCTCTTGGTATCATAGTATAATACTTGATATTGGTATCATTGAATACCATGTCTATTCTTCTTTACAATGATAACTCATTTGCGACAATTATGGATTCATGAAATGTCCAAGACATTTTAATAAGCGGCCATGTCGAAAGTCAAAAGTTGCAAAATGCAGCATTATTGTCATCAGTTCAGTGTTCATTTGTATGGAGAGTGGATTGTGTTTAATGATGTGACGTTGGGTGTTAATGAAGTGTTATGTGTTGTTTTCTCAGGATATTGTACACAGGAAAAACACATAACTAGGTCTACAACTACACTAGTATTCTAGTAATACTAGGTGTTAAAAATAAGATTTGTCAATTTTGGTATTTAATAGCACAAAAATTATACACCAGATTAGACTGGTATTGAGCATAGTTGCAGTTGAATAGTGAACATTTATGGTGGAGGTGGTTTGAATAAGATATCAATAATCAGTTTTATGTAATTCATGCTTATTTAAAAAGTTAGGGTTCAGATTTTGCTCAATATTACCCCCCCCCCCCCCCCGTACAAAACTGAAACTGTACAGAAATCTAATGGTGTCGTGTGAGAGTGTGTGTTCAGTCCCCACACAATAGAAATCGACAATAGTGAATAGAGTCTAGCAGTCGCCAAGCTACTTATGAATATTAATAAAGCATTTATCTACCTTGGACGTAGTCTATGAAAGACTGCATACCAATATCTCCAATGTGCAGTCTTGGGCAGCCATTGTCCATATCTATTGTGTGGGGACTGAACACACACTCTCACACACACCATTTGATTTCTGTACAGTTTCAATTTTGTACAGGGGACTGGATATTGAGCAAAATCTGAACCCTAACTTTTTAAATAAACATGAATTACATAAAACTGAATATTGATATCTTATTCAAACCACTTCCACCATAAATGTTCACTATTTAACTGCAACTATACTCAATGCCAGCATAATCTGGTGTATATTTTTTGTGTTATTAAATACTAAAATTGACAAATCTTATTTTTAACACCTAGTATATTCAGAAAATATGAATAATACTTACTTGACCAACAATGAATGAAGACCTCTGTCAAAGTATCTATGGAATAACAAAACAAAAACAAAATGAAATATCAACAACTGTGCAAATCAATTTAATCAGATTCACCTGCCCATTTCCTCCCATACACTTTCTTTGTGTAGATCTAGGCTATTTTATTCTCCAGAGGAGTGGAAATTTAATGGTAAAATCTCATACAAGCCTGATTACAGTAATTTACATTTTGACATATTTATATATAATTCTCAAAATTGGCTTTTTCACATCCAACATCCATGATCAAATTCTTTCAATTTTCCATGACTTTCCATATTTTTTCATGACCACACGCTAACTTGACAGTTGCTGAACTACTCTCTCACTTACCGCCAGAAATCTTGGAAGAGATACATGCCCAGTACACAGACTGGGGGTAGAGGGGCATTGATGTGATCGTACATGGCCAGAACTCTCGAGAAACCATACATCACAACGTACTTGGTTTGGAAGAACAGCAGATGGCACAAAGCTAAACCACCTGGGGGAAAAATAATAAGCGAAATACATAATTATTCAAAATCAGTCTCTACTATGTTTGCATCACCTAGAAGAAGACTAAAATTACAAATTCACAAATTATAACACTTCACCAGTGATTAAAGCGGTGTAAGCATAACTTATTTCAATGGCAGAAACCACCAATGAATCGCTGGGTTGCAGAGGGACTACTTACACAATGTACTGATTAGAGAGCATTCAGGCACCAAAAAATACTACATGAATATACAATAACTGTAAGAAACCATCATGCTAAAAAGTAAAACATCATTTCAATATAAAATGTATCAATATGACACATCAATATACGAGCATTCATACACACAAAACACACATACTGTGTCTGTAATTAGGAAAGTATTTGTCTGTGTGGTATTAGTATGTGGCCTACAGGGACCATGATCGCATAACGATATAAAAGTTTTTGAAGTTTATCCAAATAACAATGTGTGCTTCTGCCCTAAAGTACGTTGCAATAATAATAATAATAATAATAATCATAATGATGGTGAGGAGGAGGAGGAGGAGGAGAAGGAGGAGGAGGAGGAGGAGGAGGAGGAGGAGGAGGAGGAGGAGGAGGAGGATGGTGATGGGGTAATATTAGGCATCATACAACCAAGAATTACATCATCAGGCAAATAGTATTTAATTCTACTCAAATATCAATTATCACGCTTTTCTTTTCACAGCAATGAATGTATCATTGTAACTTACCAATGGACCAGATGGGTAGGTACCTGAAGATAGTTGATCGCGTGTGGAAGGATGGGAAATACAAAAAATGAAGCACAAATTCCAAGAACAGGGCCCAGAAAATGTACCTGACAAGCTCTTTGATGATATGCTTCCACTCGATGGAAGACAGGAGATGGATTCTTAGGTTGATCTAGACAAAAACATACAGCGAAACAGATCGATGGATGTGGAGTTATTACTAATTACGACTATTAATGCCCTGGCTACTTTTGTCTGAGTACTAACTGCAGGCTTCAAAACCAAATGAATTCTTTTTAAAAAACCTCCCATCTACTTTCCCCAAGGATCATTCCTACAAAGTTTGGTCAAAATCCAATCATGTTTTAACCCTTACTGCACTGGGGGTGAGGGGGGGGGGGATAGCAATAGCTCACTTGATCCTTTTGTGAAAGGTGAAGATTAAAGGTAAATGACATGATTGGGGGTAGTCCTCAATTTGGGTAAAACTATTCTAGAATTTAGTAAACTTTGCAAGGATTCTCCTGTGAAAATCTTGTAGTCAAACGATGACTCATTCTAAAATAACTAATGTCAATATCCCTTAGGGCAGACAAACCTGTTGTGCAGCTCTCTATGGCTGCTATTTTTATCGGGGCACGATAAAATTACAATACTATTATGTTCATGCTTGACTATCCTTAAGTAAACAAATTACAGACAAATCCTTCCAGCTGGGATATCCACTCCAGCTGGTGTATAGTTGGTATATATTTCAACTCATTTGGTTGTTGGGGCATTTTTTAAGTGTTCCCAATCATTCCACTAACCTGTAATGTGAATCTTTACATTGTGAATGATTTTAGCGTATTTGCTCAATGTACCCATTTCCTAGAGTGAAAATCATCAACACAATCTTGAAGGCAACCTTTTATTCACAGTGCACATTCTTGCACTTACCTGCCTCGAAAACTTGTCGTACGTCAAAATCGGCCCGCTGAAGAAGAGCGGCAGGTAGTAGACGTAGAGCAGGAAATCTTGGAGATTCCAGTACTGTTTCTGATCGGGTCTCAGCCTCTCCGGGGTGGCGTGGTACTGGCAGTATTCCACGGAGAAACTGATGTGCCTCAGACTGCACATGGCCACGATGAAGATCATCATGTTGAAGTCGTCCTCGTCGGGAAAGAGGTAGCGCTGCAACAGATAAAATAAAACAGTGATACGAATGTGGGCCTCCAGATTGGTCAAAAGCTGTGGGGGGGGGGGGGGAACCATCTGAGGAACTTTAAATCCAATTTTCTTGAGGATTATTCCTACAAATTTGGGTCAAAATCCAAACATGTCTTGTTTAAAAAGATGATGATGTAAATGTGAATGATCCCCACAGGCCCCTCCCCCAACCTGTCATTCCCCCAGGGGCCAAACAAGGCCATCCTGGGCATTTTCATGAAGACTGATTATTTGTCACATATAAACATATTTACACACATTGCGATTAAGCTATTTCTGATCTACAGAAGAAAACATTTGAAAATTACCTAGGTAGTTTTGGCCCTTCTGGGCCCTGCCCCTGGCCCCTTTGGGCCAGGTTTCCATTTGAGGAATGTTGCATCCCCTCCCCCTAAATATCATTTCTGCCATGTTTGGTCTAAATCCAATCACGCATTTAAAGGAAAATATGAAATGTGAAAAGTTTATGCACAATGGACGATAGACAAAAAGCAATCGCAATAGCTCACTTGAGCCTATGGCTCAGATAAGCTAAAAACCTACTATCAATCAATTGTATTGTTGGTTGTTCTTGTATGTGTTGCATATGAAAAATATTTAGCGCACAAGTTTACCTGCCAGCTGAGAAAGATATTGAGGTTCAATGTAGCTATTTGCAGTATGACAGTACACCACACGGCCTTGGTTTTACCGGTGCAAGCCACGGCATAGACGATGAGGGAATGAAAGACGAAGACGAGGACAAGTTTGAAACCGGCAACTAGGAGCAGACTGATGAAGGAGTATGCCAGCAGGAATGTGTTGCGATACTGAAATGTGAAACAAAAAAATAAAACGTCAATACAGAAAGAAACGTATCAAAGGTAAATAGCATGATTGGAGGTAGTCCTCAACTTGCAGTAAAACTATTCTAGAGTCAAGTAAACTATGCAAGGATTCTGCTGTGAAAATTTTGTGGTCAAATATTGACTCATATTAAAAGAATTTAAAGAAATATTATCAGTATCTGTTGTGACAGGCAAATTTGTTGTGTAGCTTTCTATGGGATTAATTTTTCTTGGGGCACGAGAGAAAGTCAGTACCAGTATATTCAGGCTTGATTCTCCAATTCAAGACAGATCCTTCCAGCCAGGAGATGCACTCCTGCTAATGTATAGACTGGTGTATATCTTTCAACCAGTTTGGCTTGAGAGGCATTTTTTATTTCTCCCGATCATGTCACTGCCCTTTAATCAGCAATTGAAGGCTACAAAATACTGGTAAGTACTGGTAGGTTGTCTCAGTTGGAGTTATACACTACTGAAAGCAATAATTTATCAATCATACTACTTCTGTAATATGTAAACAGCAACACAAAGAATGAAAGTGACACTATGGGGAGGGAGGGGATTGTTTCTTTGACAATAAGAATGGCTGTTATCTGATCAGCATTTGCTAATATATTTTGGATACTGCTTTTACTTGTCAGTGTAAATTTTTACTATGATTTTCATATTTGTAATAAACGTTAGATTTGATTTGATTTGTTTAAATAAAAAGGGATATAAAAATATGATTTACCTTAGGGTAGAGGTGGCCCACCATCCTCCCTAGCAGGGCATGCAGTACTATCATGACCCAGGTGTAGGGATGGAAAAAGTGGGCCTTCCAATATGACCACTCATAGTCTGCAACATCCTGGGAAAGAAAAGATATATGCATGCAATAAAAATATCTTACTACCAAGGTTGGTGATTTGTTTGTTTGTTTTAAAGGCTATGATTTCAATTAGTTCACTAAACCATTTTTGCTCACTTTTGATCCCTAAAGATGAGGGAACATAAAACGATACAGTGTTCAAAATTAGAGGATCAAATGTTGTATAAAGTTATTGCTATGAATGAGAAATCACTTGAAATTGCACTGTTGCTCAAGTAATAATTTGTAATAGTACTCTTAGGTTTCACCCACTGATTTTGAATTTGATACAGTCCACCCAAAGCAAAGATTGCTTGACAATTGTCTAACTGCACTGGCACGAGTTTTTGACCTAGTAAACTTTCACCAGCAGGTATTCACTTTTCACTAGATGATACCCGGATCAGGTCTGGTAGTTAGACTAGTTAGTCTAATGGTAAGTTGTTTAGAATTCAAATTCAGTGAGTGACATTATGTCAGTGCATTAAAAGTTGAATTTATGAGCGCTTGTTTTCATGTAAACCTGGATTTTCAGCCAAAAGGCTTTTGTGAGAGGTAAAAAGATTTATGTGAATATTTATATTACTAATGATTTTAGCTATATTTAGTCGACAAGCTCATTCTGGTGTGTGCAAATCATGGTCATGATCTTTAAAACTTTGAATTTTAACATTTTTGAACAAACCAGAATGTCGTAGTCTGTAACACCAATTATCACAATTTTCAGTTACCTACTGCTTGATATGTATGTCTGCATTAATGTAACAGCAATTTAGAAAACCATTGCAAGTTCAAATTTGGTGGATTTCCATACACAGTGTACAATCACACAACATTGAGTACCATCACAAGTGATGCTCGAAGCAAAATTTCAAAATTCCATGCGGAAGTTCTATGAACCTAACATTTAGATAAAGCTATTTTAAAAATAATGATTCCTCAAAAGAAAATGACTAACTTTTGAAAATACAGACATTGCATAAGAAAATTGCAATAACAGAAGAATCTGTCAAAACTATGTTTCAGGCAAGTTGTTTCTTCACATGACATACAAACCTGTTGGCGATTTCCAAGGATAAACCAGCCTTTCTCCAAATTATAGCTTGACAGTGACTCTGCATGCTCTGGAAAAAGTATGGAGTAAAATGTTACAAAATAAATGGAAACATTAATTCTATACAATATATCAGTCTGACATAATAAAATATGACCATTACAGGCCTTTTTTTTAATTTCACACCAAATCATTTTTGCTCAGAGTTGATCCAATGAAAGTAAGGTACATACATTGTAAAAATACAGTATTTAAATTTTGGGATTCATACATTGTAAACTTTTTGAAATACATGTATCAATAATGAATCGCATGAAATTGGGCCATTGCTCAACTTACATTTTGTGGGTTTTCTTTCACCCACTTATTATGAATTTGGTAGAGTCCAACCATAGCAAAGATTGCTTGAAAATTTTTCAACTGCATTCATGTGTTTTGACCTTGTCAGCTATGATCAACAGGTATTCAGTTTTCACTAGCTGATACTTGATACTTGATACTTGATGGTGATATCTCTCTATAAGCTCCTTCCGGAGCTATCCTGGAGAGGCTTGTGCAGTGCCAGTGGTGATATGTATGGTGATGTTTCACTATTTACATGTACATGAATCAGGTCTGGCAGTCAACTAGTTTGACAGCTGTGGAAAAATTTATATTCAATGAACAATGTCACGTCAGTGCAATTCTGTTTGAATTTCATCAATGCTTATTTTCACAAAACCTGAATTTTTGGCCCCAAAGCTGTCGTGACAGGTGAAGATTTATTTGAATCTTTACATCATAAAATGATTTAAGCTAATTTACTTGATAAGTGCATTCTGTGGTATGCAAATCATGGATACAATCTTCAATCATTCTACAGGTCAACTTACCTTGTGACTGTTGATACACATCATAAAGCGCTCTGCCGATGACTGCCAGCAAAAACAGTTCATACACGACAAGTTCTAATCTTGGCAAGGCAGCATACACCTCGAAAAACTTCTGGGACGGTTTCTTGCTTTCCTGCGAGGGGCCAGCATTTTCTGGGGGCTGCGGTGGCTTGTTTGCAGCCACTCCTACCGCTTGTCGTTTCTTGACCTCCAGACTCATTCTTGAAAGACGAATATCTGCAGAATGAAAGAAGCCTGAGTGCATAATATGGAAATGACTGAAGCTGGATGGTGAGAAGACCATTTAACCCCACATTTGTTAGTTACACCACAAGATATTGACACTACTGGTGGGTACTAAGACTACATGAATATCTTTCACACCACTTGTGCACAACTTTACTAGTTTTGGTCAATTTTAGTGAAAACACTGAAAAATGATTTTTTTTCTGTTTTTTTCGGCCTCAAAACCCAAATGACTTGAACAATAATGAACATATATATTAAGGCCACCGCACACTACACGACTTTTGTCGTACGACTGCAATGACTTGGATCCGAAATTTTAAAAAAAGCTAATATTTCGTACACGCTGATTTATTTCCGGGATTTATTTCAGATGCAAATCGGTAAGTCGTGCGACGGAAAATCGCATAGTGTGCGGTGGCCTCAACATGTATATGACACATTTACACTGACAGAAATGAGTGTACATGCAGGCTGGAAGGAATTATCTTTAATTTGTTCAAGGAGAGAAGAATATGTAAAACTATATACACTTATTGAAACAAAGTATGACCATGACAGAAATTGAACCCATACTCAAAGCTGGATCTAGGTCTACATGTCCTAAGCCATACTAAAAATGTGCCTGTCACAGCCATTTGTGATGGTAATTATCTGCAAAGGAAGACAAATTTGCTCATGAAATTTTCACAAGAGAACATACTGGATTCAGACTAGAACTAAGGACTGCTTGCTTGAATGGTTGCTTCCAATTTTGCTATTTCCCTTTAATATTACTCTAGCATCACAATGAGGAAATGCTGCAATTTATTCCATATTTTATGCATGGAAGGACTGCATCTGTTGTTCAATGAAGTGACTAAATTTAACATTAAAAACCAATTAAAGGCATTGTATAACAATATTTCTAGTTTTAAAAAATGTGAGATACATGATTCCCCATGCTACTAGTGTCTTTAATAAGGTCTACAAATGAAGCCTGAAAAAAATATAGTTCATTAAGTGCTTTAGAAAAGTGAAAGTCATTGAAAGTCCATTCCAGTTTTCCCCCATAGATTGCCGTGTTGCAGAATTTTTATCACCTAAGAATAATTCATGTGCCAATTTTTATGTGTACTATTTTACAAGTGACAGCATAACTGTCTGTACTTTTGTGTTCTAGGCCAGGGTGTTTATTTGTCCATTCAAACAGTGTCAGAGAAGTCAGATAGCAAAATTTGACATTTTTTTTTACGGGTCCTTCCACGATGTTATAATCTTATACCTGTATAGCGTCTTTAATATGATAAAGGTTTCTACTTTCAAATTTCATTAGATCTATGTTCGTCAGCATCTTTTCCACCACACTGGCACTGCCAAACACCAACATGACCAAAGTGGTTCAGGGCAGTCTCAGGCAGACTCTCAGCATAATTTTTGTGGTTTAGGTCCCCAGCTCTGCCAATTGAATTTGTAGATGGACCAATGTTCAGTGCATACACTTGACAGAATGAACCAATGCATATTCACAATTCACAATTGTGAATTGGGACCTATTCACAATTATTACGCCCAATGTGTTTTGAATAACCTTTTTTCCCACGATTGTAACACTAAACAAAACTCCTTTATAACAACCCCCACTCTGGCACTTCTCCAAGTCGTTTGCTGTGCAATCATGCATGAATAAAACTTACATAGCGAAATATATGCTTATTATTGTCAAAAGGGTGCACAGCTCAGGCAAACAACTGAAACAAGTAGCAGTTAGACCAGGGAATTTTCGGGGGCTACTTTTCCTGTTTCAGATACTCTTTTGTATTTAACCCTATGGGCAATTCCGTGAATTATTGGACAAATCACAAATCATATAAATTGCTCTATCTTGAATCATATTACATCTTAATGGTTCAAATGGGTGTGAATCATGAAGAAACAATGGGGGACATCATTTCTACTCTAAATTTTACGTGTTCCCTACCCTCTAGGTGAATCAGAACCATACATGAAATACCACATGTGGGACTAGTGTGACTAAATCTCAGTTTTATGAAAAATTATCATTCTTTCTGCATTTTTTTCTATGCCAACAGCCTCTTCTCATTGTTCTGAAAGTAATAAAGCCCCAAATATGCATACTAAATCTGAAAAAGTCATGAATAAACGCAAATTTGTGTGGATGGACAAAATGTAACGTAACTAACCGTAACGTAACTAACCATAT
Organism: Eucidaris tribuloides; assembly: GCA_001188425.1. NCBI lineage: Eukaryota > Metazoa > Echinodermata > Echinoidea > Cidaroida > Cidaridae > Eucidaris > Eucidaris tribuloides. Next base: position 12,964 of record JZLH01S0625009.1, on the reverse strand, counting down.
TTTTGATGTAGTAGTTAAAAATGAACAGATTTTCATCAATAAGTTATATATCAAATGACTTATCAAGACACCAGAAATAGCATGAATACCACAGTTTGTTTTAGTTGAAAACAGTTTGACGAAACTTTGAGGACAAAGACTTGTCATTTTTTTCCATGTCCTTTTTATGTAACGTAACTAACCATAATTAAAGTCCTTGTTATTACCCACTAAACCATGTCTCATGATTTTGCTTGATGTTGTGAAGTAGCAAATAGGTGCCAGTCTAGAGAACTGACAGTACCAAAACAGAAAAATAATATCAAATCATATTCATGTAAGAGCCAAATGTTGAGTAAAATCTGTCATAAAGTGTAACATAACTAATCACGGAATTGCCCCATGGTAATTTACAGGGGCTCTTTTGCAATTTTCGGGGGCTCTTTTGCCATTTCGGGAGCGAAGTCGCCCTGAGTCCCCGTGTATTTTTCCCCTGAGTTAGACCTTACCACAGACACACGCATGCTGCGTGCGGGACGTGTATTGAATTAATTTAGAACGGGTGAGTTTATCAGTTGGTCCAACTCTTCTCATAAACGAGAACACATTCACTCGTGAAAAATTATGTTGAAAAACTAAAAAATTGTACTCCACATTTTCGATAAAAAACTTGGTAAAATTACTGGCGTCTGCTTCCTTATCGGGAAGGTTTCTTTCCGACGTCGCGTCTCGTACCAACACACTCGCCGTGTTTTTCCGAAGATTGCCTCCCGTCTCACCATGCCAGCCCTAGCCCGGCCACATGCTCGCGTGTTGGCGTATCAGGCTTGGCGCAGCTTCGGAGAAACATGGCGAATGTGCCGGTACGAGACGTCCGAAAGAAACCTTCCCGTTAAGGGAGCAGACGGCAGTAATTTAAGAAAATTTGGTTTCGAAAATGTGAAGTGGAATTTTTCGTTTCTTTTTTTGCACGAGTGAATGTGTTCTGAGAAAAGTTGGACCAAGTGATATACATAGCATAGTTGCTTAGTTTGCCTAGTTAGATTCCACTCAGCCCGTAAGCAACCACGTATGGGCTGTCGCAGCAACAGTTAGATAGATGATGAATGAGACACTCTCTCGCAACAATTCAGAACACTAACACCAAAGTCAACATTTGGGACTGGGAAGACACACATTCTACATTTCTGCTGCAGTTGAGTTTCAATCACCGAGCTGATACGGCATTTGCATGACCAACTCAGTTACTTTCTGGAATAAGAAATCTACGGTTACCATCCAATCATTTTCCTCAGGTTGTCACTGGTCTATTCGGGTTCTGTGAACATTATGTTTACCTGTTTACAAATCAAATTCTCCGCCGCGGCTCGTCCGATCCTGCGGTGTCCGATCCTGCGCGGTGTCCGATCCTGCGGTGTCCGCGATCCGGCTTTCGCACGGCCGCGCGCGCCGGCCGTCGATAATTCGATATCATATTCGTATCGCGCGCTTGCTATCGATCGTGTCATGGATTGCGCGCGAGGGGGCGGGGGG
>JZLH01S0625002.1:2210-20993 GCA_001188425.1 Eucidaris tribuloides | reverse complement strand
CGGTTAGTGTTCACCCAAACGTGAACGAAAATTTGTTGTTGATTTTTAAATATATTTTGAAATGTAATTTTGACAGTTTTTTTCAAAAGTGTAACCATTTTGTTTGCCCCGCAACATACATGTAGTTCAATCAAAATCAGATTAAGAAGTAGGACCTATTTGAAATTAAGGATTTCAAACTCAATAATAAACAACATCATTAGCCTATAGGTTGATATTTTAATATAAGATTGGGAGAAAAAAGGGAGAGAAAATACATAACACAAAACAAATAATAAGCCCAGTCCCTTGGAAATCATTGATCTGGCCAAGGATTAATGTCATTGATCCTTGAGATTTGCCAGTTCAATCAGAAATTATTGCAGCCGTTGTAAAAGCGATGATATGGCAGTGAATAATATAAGGAGCAATAATCTTTCAGCAATGCAGAAATGAAATAGCAGCTTGTGTTGTGAACATTTGTTATGGGGAGGATAGGAAAATATCCCCCTTTGCCCCCCCCCCCCCTTGCCAAAAAGAGAATAGGGAAAATGGTATTATTATGGCTAATGGGGTTGGGTTATTTTTGTCAGAGCACTCATATTTTCAATTTCTTAGAAATGAGAAGTATAGGGTGTGGTGAAATCGAGAGATCGAGGCAAAAGAGAAACCTCGTCCTCAGAGCTCGATCAGCTATGAAATATTGTATCAATTTCCTGTCTCGGTTTCTTGTATAGGCCCCAGGACTGAGATCTGAGCGTAAACCTGCCCCACCGATGGACCGTAGGCTGACGAGCAAAAATTGTTCATGAATGGCGCAGCGTATCCCTTAGTTTGTTTTCATTTCCGATTATATTTCAATTGCAGAATGAATCATTCTTGTTTTTCATTAGTCTTTATTCTGATTCCATTTGCAAAATAATACATTTTGATTTTTTCATTCACTTTGAATAAATAAATTACACTCCAAAATTATAAAACAACATGTTACACATTTCTTTTCTTTCTTTTTTTTTACACTGATAAGTATCAATCAAATGTTATACAGTGGACTCTCGTTATAAAGAACACCGGTATAACAAAAGAAAAATTTCCGGTCCCAAATACGGAACTAAAGTTCCGTGATCCCAAACTTGATCTGTCTCTGTCTAGAGTTTTGATGACACGCCATCAACGGTGATTATGCGCACAGCTGTGCGATTGCATTTTGCCAATGCAATTGTATTGTGTATTGCATGCATCCCACGATAACGTTAGTGAAAATTGGACCGTAGAACACTGTTGAAGTTGACTTGGACAATGAAATTCGTGAGGAACCTGATGATGAAAGGTACGCAAAATTTACACATTATTCGCATAATCAATTGGGAGGGAGTTTGTGAGGGAGGTACTATTATATTACTAGCTTGAAGTTGAGTAAAATCAAAATGTTCTCTCGCCGTCTCGCTCTCGGCAGGTTGCCTTTCTTGCGGACGCGCACGAACTGAATTGAACCGCGGGATCTTGATTCTTGTGTTGGGAGTATATCACTTAATCACTAACGTTATACTAGTAATATTGCATGTTGTGCAGTTCTTAGACTTAGACAGTGCATGCATGTCATCAGCCTCGTATAAACAACGGGCGTTACTAGTAGATCTACCGAAACATATCCACGACTCTAACTTAGTCTAACTCCGGTCAATTCATCCCCCATTCAGTCCGAAAGGGCGCGGGTTTGCTATGTCGTGCGTGTGCGGTTACTTGGTAGGGATCCTCCAAAAGATGCCATAAAGGTGGTTTATTCCGTCAACGTATCAACTGACGGAATAAACTGCACACTCTGAAGTTAACAACCTATAATCTGATAATATCATGACATGAGCATGATGAGAGGTTGTATTTCCGGACGGGTTGAGTACCCAGACACTGCGCGTTAGAACGGCGCAGTACGCGTCGGGGAACTATCGCGCATAGTTGCAAACAGAACACGGGTACGCAGCATTTATTTTTCTTCCCATAAATCTTGATTTCTCATGAAAATACTGATATTGATCACTTGAAGATGATTTTTTTTGCAGCATATCCAGAAAAAAATTCAAAAATTATTAGGTGCCGCATAGTTGCAAACAGAACACGGGTACGCAGCATTTATTTTTCTTCCCATAAATCTTGATTTCTCATGAAAATACTGATATTGATCACTTGAAGATGATGTTTTTTTGCAGCATATCCAGAAAAAAATTCAAAAATTAGGTGCCGGTTACTCAACTCCCCACCCTACTGGTCATGTGGTGTCTGAACGCCTATCACATTTTTCTTGCTATAGATCTACGTGTAACAGTTATGTCATAATGTTCAATGCACAATCCCATTGCTTTGTGCACAAGTCAATAAATGGTCATACTTTGCCTGTCGTCAAATCTTGCCTTTTCAACATCGCCGAATGTTTATCCTGCGTAAAAGTGGCCTTGAATTTGGTATCAAATTAAAGCTTATCCTTTGCTCCATCTTTTCCCAAAAGGACTTTGGATACAATGGACGTGTTCACACCGAGAAAACACAAACAAACCTTCTCTGCCCCGTCATTTCCTCAGTATTCGTGATCAAGACGAGTCCAATTACATAAAAAATATTTCAAACATGGGGAATCTCCCTGTACACTTTGTTTTTCTCATATCCAGCAGGATAAACTTTCGCCGCGCTCTCAAAGTACCCCTTGCCCTTCATCTGTGGTATTAGCCAATGAAGCTATATGGCCAATGTGAACAAGTAGACCTACCGTGTCTGCTACATTTCTGTCCAGATCCCAAGGAAACATGCAAGAAAAAGACCTGAAATTTATCTGGACATATCTTTTGATAGGAACACTGGTTGGTTCCCAAATTTGAAACATGCCTTCCTCAGCTACATGTTTACTAAAAAATGCAAACAAAATCAATCTGAAGGTACAATAAATTGTGAAAATTGAAAATCTTTCAGACACCATAGCTGAATTTAATTCCCTAAAACCCGAAATTACTGAAGACTTTACACGACATACATGACATATCAAACCCCTTTCCGGACCGAATTGGGGTCGATTTGACCGTGGATATGTTTCCGTACTTCGCCGAAACACTGTAGCTAATGTTAGATCTAGTCAGGGGTATATATACTGTGCAAAATCATTCTGGGCACATTCTCACAATCGTACCAACTCTCTGATTCTTGTTTGATTGGATGAACAATTTTGGACAAAAAAATTGCAGATTTTTGTTCATTGGATAAAAAATTTTGGACAAAAATATTGGCAAAATAACACTAAGTTAGAGGTCTAGTAGTAGGGGCGCTGGTCCATGAACACAAATCGTCTTTGATAACCAGGATTGTCCCCGAATGAAATGCACTTGTTAATTGCATTGCTAGAAAAATAGCCGGGACTTCAGCAGGGGAGTTCTCAAAATTTATGCCCCGGTACCCGGGTCAATAGCCGGGATGTTGGCGGGGACGTACAATCAAGTCACCCGGCCCCCCGGGCTATTTTTACCTGGGTGTAGGCTTTTGGGGTCTGGGATTGTACCTGGGATTGTACCATGGAAATACTGATATTAAGTGCCCTGCACTCCCGCGACTGTACCCGGGGATAGCAGGAGATTCACACTTGGTAATTTCCCCTGCTAAGTTCCGGCTACGCCCGGGTCCCGGGGCCGGAGTTAAAATTGACAAGTGCATAAAGACTTCTTCACACACAAAAAAAATGGGGAATGTTCATTCCCCTTGTTGGAATTTGCCGATGCAAAATGAGTGCGCTAGCTCCATGTACATGTTAACAGGTTGGTGGGACAGGGATGGGCAATTACATTCCTAATTACATTCTTGGCCAGGTGTAAATCACCATGACAAAACCCAGCCTTGGCCTAGCCAGAGGAGGTTATTGTCATGTTAATCAACACCTGCTCGTTGTCATTAGTGATCCTCAAGAATGTAATTAGGAATGTAATTGGGAATGTAACTGACCCAACCCTGCAGTGGGAAGATGGACAAGTCATAAAAAAAGATGGTGAGTGATCAACTGGCGGTATAGAATCTGTTTTTAGCACTCTCAAGCCCCGTCACTGCCGCAGGGCAAGGTGAAAAAAAAGTCCTCATAAATGAAGACAATCTCAATTTATGAGGACACAGTTCATGACAGTTTGTCACCGTTTATGAGGACAATCTTCTTTTTTGAGGATAATCCTTGTTTTACAGACCAGCACCCCTATTGAATATGAGGTCTCCAATGATTCCAGTAGATGATAAATGTAGATGCCAGCAAATGTGTAAGTGGTGCTAGCGCCCTCACGACTGTGAACAAAGTTAGTGATCAACATTTCAATGGTTGACACAGGATACCCGGCCATTGAACGTTGTTCGTCATGGCAATCCTTGTAACTTCGTTACTATATACATGTAGCACTAGTGCTGCTTGCACATCGTTACTTTTCATCCTGCTATTTCTCTTTGAAGCTGTTATTTTCAAGGCCTTCATTGTTGCAAAAAACACTTATAAGTGTTTGCACAATAAGAGTTTATAAACATTGAAAAGTAAAAACAAATTTACTTTTATAACCTGGAGTACAGCAGTGAAATAATAGATAAATCAACTAAATGGCGGATTTCTATCTGGTACCCCAGGGTACCATTATGTCACCATGTTGCTGTAACGACACCTATCTTTGCCTTTTTCCTTCCCCAGGGTGATAGCCTTTTATATGTTTTGAGTGTCATGGAAAGCAGTAACGACGGTCTGCCTTTGAGGACTACATCCAATACGCAGCCGCACAGAACCAGAACATCATTCCAAAGAGAGTGATCAGCAACACAAGAAAAATACCTCCTCAGCAGCAAATTCGATCTTGCGAGACAGAGCGAGAACCCGATCAGAAAGAAAGAAATTGGACGGGTGTATCACGAGTGGACACATTGACTTCAACGAAGCCAACAGACAGAGTTGTAGCTCCGAAACATGAGCGTGACAGCACATGACTCAAGAGGAGAGAAGGGGAAACATCAAGGGGAAGTAGACATCCCATCATCGTCTGGAAGATGGTCGAGTGCGAGCAAAGAAGAGCCGAGACACCAGGGTAAAGACTCAGGGTGGAAGCCGTAAAAGGCAGGTTGATCCCCTTGATCTAGCTGCTGGTGAGAGCTTTGAAGTCACGGTATCAGCTGGACGTGATTATGAGCGCACTAGTGTTAAAACCAGCTCAGCCAAGAGAAAGGAGAACAGCAAGTCTGTGGGCGGTAGGGTAGCTAATGTAGACGGGAATGATCGTCCTCGGAATTCAAAATCTGCAGACAGAGCTTCCAAGCAAAGACAGGAGAAGGTGAAGAGAACTGAGCAGGACAAAATGAACAGAAACGATCAGCAGTGGGGGCAGGGTGGGGGTAGAAAGGCTGTGGAACGGAAGCAGCTGGGAAAGCTGGTCAATACAAACTTGCGCGATCACAGTGCAAAGCCCAAGGGCAGTGGACAAAATGCTGGATCCAAAACTCCCGTGAAATCTGGATTGCAAGGAACGAAAGAGACTGTAAGGCAGTCTGCTTGGGGAAGTCCCCGCAACGACGGAGTGATGAATGAATGTGCTGAACCACCCATAGATTGGCGAGAAAGCGGTGAGGAGACGGTAGAGGAGAAAAAACTGATGCAAACATACATCTATAAGCTGTCTAAGGTAAGCAAGATATTTGTCAGTTCACAAGTTGAAATGGGTGTATGATATTTGCTCTACTGATAATTGTTCTGGCAATATTGCATACATTGACTCTAATCCTAACCCTAACCCTATTCTGAACTGAATAGCTAATGGCAACCCTCACCTTGTCCTCTGGTATATTGTCATTGGAGCAACTGTCGCTGGAGCAAATGTTGGCACCGCATTGAAAAGTATTTGTTTTGGAATTTAGTTCGATAACTGCACATATTTGCAATAAATTGACAATTTTAATCGTGCAGTGAACTGGACATATTTACTACTTTGCTAAGTACATGTCAGTAAGCAGCTACAGTAGTCCATTTCCAAATGACTTTGAGGCAAGTTGGTAACTACTGAAGTATGTTCCTTGAATTAGTTTAATGCACATGACTCCTGTGACATGAGTATTAAAGCCACAGGCTAATAATGACCACAGTTCTATAAAACGTGAGCTACATAATCTTCCATGCTGTATTAGTCTTTGATATGGTCTAAAAGTGATGTCCTGAAAAAATTGTATTTAAAAAATGATTATTTAGTGCTTTAAATAAGTGAAAATCTACAAGTACTGAGGTTGACCAGTTTTACCATGCCCATTTCCTACCACTTATTATGTGTAGATCTAGGCTACTTTATACCCCACCACAATGCAAATAGTTCATTCATGCATATCTTGCCAGTGGCAGCATACTTTCCAAACTTTTGTTTTCTAGGGTGTTTATTTGTCCATTTAAGCACTACTAAAGCTCAGACACCACAATTTTTACATTTTTTTTTAACTGAAGCCCCACAATGTTAGCCTTTGTCTTTAAAGTTCATAGGTTGTGCACTAATGTAACTGTGCACAAAGAAAAATTGGGTAAATGCATATTTTTTATACATGAAAGTAATGAATAAGTTTTAACTTTTTATTGATGATCATTTTCCATGTAATCTCTCTGCAGAAAAGTGTGAAATTTCCCAGGGCAAAATATTACTGCCGGTTGTGCAACTACCACATTGATTCTCTTCTGAAGTGCTGGGAACATATTGATCAGTCAAGACACAACAGATTAGCAAAGGTAACCTACTAGTACTGGTAGCCACTTTTCAGAAACAACAGGGTTGGCATATTTCCCAGTCAGAATCTTATTTCCCACCCAAGCATCTGGAAATTTATGTAAATTACTCCCATTTACTTTGTGCATGAGAAGGCAATTTCATATCGGACGGTGTCTGGGAAATATGACAAAAAGTGGGAAATATGACAACCCTGCTCAGAAAGCAGGTGTATACATGCTCCATGTTGTTACTTGTTAGTAGTTTTGTCCGTCTTCTGAATGCAGGGTTGGCCGGAGTGGGAAATACTAGCGGTAAATACCGGTAAATACCGCCTCAATAATTTTTTAAGAAAATGGGAAATAGTTGAAAATGCAGGGAAATACTGTGAAATATACTCCTTAAATATTTTCAGGTATTGCCTAGGTGTTTCCCAAGTCTATTAAAGCATTTCCCTGTACCTCCCTGTACATCTTCAGTACTTCCCAGCATTTACAAGTGTTTCCCAGTATTTCCCACCTGGGCGGGAAATACTGACATTTGCCGGGAAATTGCCAACCCTGTCTGAATGTACACAATTGGACATATGACCATTAAAATTTAATGCATCATGTACAGCTTTAAGACTTCATGCCTATGCAACTGATGAAGAATTATGTGAATGTTGTGCCTTATTCCAGCTGAAGCTTGTGAAATGAAATTTAATTGTTCCTTATATCAGAACCAATAATCCACTGTGTGAGGAATAAAAAACAAAATATTTGATGTCATTTCTCTTGCTCTCCCCCTAAAAAAATCTCCACCTAGTGAATCCATAATGGTGACCTCTCATTTCTTCAAAAACACACATTGTCACATGGTGCAGTTGTTACAGCAGTTTGTGTTATCAACATTTTGTGTAATACATTTCATTGTGCCCCTTTATCAATAGTATCTGTCGTAAAGCATCCTTTGCTGTTTAGAAAAATTGGTAAAATTAGGAAATGTCTAACCAAGTCATCATCTGAGATTCTTGTCCATGCGTTTATCAGTTACCTCCTGGACAGCTCTAATAGCCTGCTCCATGGAATCCCAGAAAAAGATATGGCCAAGCTGCAGAGAATTCAAAACTCTGCAGCATGCCTCGTTTCCCTCACCAAAAAACATGACCATATTACACCATTTCTTAAACAGTTGCATTGGCTCCCCATTAGATTTTGCATTCAGTTCAAAATTCTTCTTTTGACTTTCAAATCTATACATGGTCGTGCTCCAAATTATCTTTCCGAAATGATTCAGTTAAAATACAAACCCAATAGGTCCCTTCGTTCTGCCATTCAAGCCCTCTTGACTGTTAAAAAAGCAAAAACAAAATATTTTGGTGATAGGTCCTTTTCATGCTCTGCCCCACGCTTGTGGAATTCTCTCCCAACCTCAATTTGTTGCATCACTGATATAACTTTGTTCAGGTCAAAATTAAAAACACATATCATGGAGAAGGCATATTCAATATAGTTATTAAATTGTTATTATACTTTGTATCTTATGTTTGATAACTTCAAATTTGTTTGTCATCAAGTTTTGTTTAATTTTCTATATAATTGTAAAGTGCATTGATATATGTTTGTTATGAAAAGCGCTATATAAATTGTAGTTATTATTTTTTATTATTATTACATTGGTTCAAATTGAAATTTCCATTGGTGTAAGTCTGTTGTTGTAAATGGACTGTGCTCATATGAAACCAGAGGTTAATAGCAAATTATGCTTTGAAGAAAATCTGAAATTTGATGATAACAAAACAAGTTTTTTAGCTTCCTTAACTTTCCTTGTCTTTTGTTAGGCAAAAGAATCAGAGAATTTCTTCAAAAACATGGAACCACCCTCACCTCCTCACGCCAAGGCTCTGAGGAAGCTGTTGGAGGAAGTCGTCAAAGAGCAAGCCTTATCCGGCAGTGAAATGAACATGAGAAAGGACTTGGCAAAAGAAGTGGAGCTGGTGCTACAAAGTCATCTACCAGGTACGTTTTGGTCTTGTTAACCTCTTTTTCTTCCAAAATAGTACAGTCCACTATCTGGTGTGTATTCGTGCTGTTTGGCAAGTCAGGTGTGGTGTACATATGTGTACAGTGCATGTTAAAAAAAAGAACCTAAAACTAAGTGTGGCTAAAAAACTTTAAAGCTCCTTTCTAGCGGAGCTGAACTTTTTGTACCTCACACTTGGAAGGAATTTGTGGAGGTACAGTTGACTACATTGGCTGGTAGTGAGTTCCAAAGTCTGATAGAATCCGGGAAACAAGACTTCTGATATACTTCGGTACTGGCAAAAGGTACGTGGAACTGCTGTTCATGTCCTCCGTGAGATTAACCTGTTAGAGATGATTTGTTTTCACAAAAACACATATTCTCCATAGACCCCAGCCCGAGATATCCTATTCTTAGTCTCCAACAGGTTAATTTGTCCAGATTTTAATTGTCAGTTCTCAATTCCCAGGGATATTGACTTCAACCCTCTCAGAACCAGTGTAACAAGACACCACAGACTTTCCATGTTATGTTTTGATTGTGGTATCGAAAGGATTTTTGGCGTCTTTGAGTGATTGACGTAAAGTGGTCTCTGCATAATGGGTACAGCATTTACAAGACAATTTCACCCATTTAAGAGGATTACCCAATCAAATGGAAATATTTTCCCTGAAACAGATACAAGAAATGTTTGTCGCAATGTTACCCCAAAACGTGGAGAGTGGAGACCACCATATTATTTATGTCACCTGGTAGATGTATGGTTAATGCAACTTGTATCACTCAGGATATAATTTTCAAAGCTTTTGTATCAAAATGCCTGTTCATGGTACACAGCATATTCATGACATAATGTAGCCAACTAATTTTAAGGTTGTTCAGGTTTAAATATTATAATTTACTTAGAGGAACTTTATAACATTATGGAAACCCCATTAAAAAAAAAAGTCAGACTTTGCTGTGGAATGGACAAATAAACACCCTAAAACATAGCCCCCTCATTTTCATTGATACAGTTTGCATGTCATTATGATTACACATATGTCGTCAAATAATGTAGACATAATATTGCTATAGGTGTTACAGATAAATTCATTTCTTACTGGAGTTTAGATTTTGTGGGTGTGTATGTGTAAAGCCAAAAGGACTAAGAAGATCAAATCCAAACTGCAGCAGGTTAATATTTGTTTCATTGTATCTTCTTCACAGAGTGTAAAATCAGGGTGTATGGCTCTTCACTGAGTAGTTTTGGTTTCCATGACAGCGATGTTAACCTGGATGTTGAGGTCCCTGGAGAGAAGTCAGCTGCTAAGATCCTAGTGGCTGCCAGCCAGGCCATTGCAGATAAAGGTACACGTATCTTATGTAATACCCTTCTTTTTTATGTTTCATATCACAGGGAGGTCATCTTGAGAGGGAAACATGAGGATCAAATCAAAATTTTGAAAATCACGTCTCTCGAGTGTATATTGGGTTATCAAAATTCACTGTCAAAGTTGTGTTCCTTTTATTTTTGTGCATTATGTAAATACAAATTGATGTCCGGTTATTTGACCGTGTAAGCTTCTGATTACATTACTAATTGAGCCAAACTTGATACAATGCTATTTGAAGCATTTTCAAGGAATTGCAGATGTTTGCCTGTTGTATGTTTGATTCACTTTGCAGTTATGGGGGCATAATTTCTTCAAGTGGTAGAGGTACATGCATCTTAACACATATTCAAATGCATCAAACTTTTTTTTATGAATGAAGGGTTTGCAGGAAGAATTTATGGTCTCACACAGTTTTAGCCATGCTGTCTGTATATGGTCATGGAGACAGCTACTTATGAGATCAGATGCTTGATCTGTTTATTTTAATGACTCAGAAAAAAAATGACCTTACTGGATTAAAACTTATAATGTACTGCTTTTTGAGCAGTAGTCCTTCACCAGGCTTGCTGGGTGACAGCAATGGTACAGTTAAGTTAATTCAAGCACCTGAGATTAACTTTTTCTTTTCAAGATACATTCTTTGCCGTGACATATTATATGATTATATTAAAGTGCATATTTACCTTGGGATGCAAATAACGTCGGTTTTCATAGATGTTTAAACAAAAAAATTGAATATTGAAAATGGAAATAGATTTAGTACTTTGCAAAGTGTGGATTATAATATATGTAATACATGTGTAATATATTACATGCATGTGCCATCATTGGCCAATTCTGTTGGATATATAACAGGTCTGAATGTATTTCTACTTGAATTCACTACAGTTGACAAAGACTTCATCGACTTTGAGCCAGACTTTGAAGGAAAACACCCATGTGTGAGGTTCCGACACAAGGAAAGGTTGGTTAACTCAAATTATGAAGGAAATGTTAAAGACATAGGCTAACATTGTGAAACTTCAATTTCAAAAAATTGTCAAAGGGTGATATCTTAGTTACATAGTAGTGCTTAAATGGACAAATAAACACCCTAGAATACAAAAGTTTGGAAAGCTATGCTTCCACTGGCAAGATATGCATGAATAAACAATTTCCACTCTGGTGGAGGATAAAATAGCCTAGATCTACCCACAGTAAGTCTATGGGAGGAAATGGGCATGGTGAATCCAGTCAACCTGTGTACTTGTAAATTTTCACTTGTTTAAAGCACTAAATAATCATTTTGAAATACAATTTTTTCCAGGGCTTCATTTTCTGGACCTTATAAAGACACTTAGAGTATGGAGGATTATGTAGCTCAGATTTCTTAAAACTGTGGTCATTGTTAGCTTGTGGCTTTAAACTATACAAGCTTGGCACATTTCCCACTTACCATTCTGTTACCTGGAATTGGATTGTGAAATACTTCAACAGGAAATGGTGCCAGCATTAATTGATGTTAATTGAACAGCGCTGTCAAGTGTGGGATGATATATGGGTAATATGATAAAGGTAACAAACAACTATTAAGAAAAGGAATTGTTCTAGTAGTACTCTGGTAATTGCAATCTTGATGAATCAGTTGGAATATTACAAAACAAATGGTGTATTCATTTGAAAACTTACATATACCCTGTACATTATGAGTCATCAATAATGGGAGGTTTGGATTGAAAGGGTGTTCTGGTTGGCTGGAGAAAACTGACTGTTACTTTTAAAACTGAAAAGGTGAATTGAGGACAGCAAGAAATATACAGAAATTTCATCATTTTGGGCATAGATATGACTGTTTTTTAATGCTGTTATGTTATGTAACGTTCAAACATGAAATATTGGGTTTTTTTAACTCTTGCCTTGCTTCGTTCACCGATTTGCACATATCAATAAATGCACTGAAGACAATGAGTAGGGATTTACTAATCCCTCTTAATCCTCTAACACAATACAATGCCTTTCTCATAGGCCCAGTATGTCACTCATACCTTCTATCCATCAAACAGGTGTGTCTATTATGCAAAAACTACAAATTGCATAAGAAACCTGAACTAAACCCAAAGTTCACTTTAAAAATGTGGGAAATAGAGAGTTAAATTGATTTTAGAAATTGATTTAATCCTGTCATCTGCTAGTTATGAAAAAAAAGTAACTTTGTCTCTTTTCAGTAACCTCCTCTGTGAAGTTGGTACGGGTAATCAACCTGCCATTCAGACCAGCCAGCTCCTCGTGGAGTACAACCAGTGTGATAGCCGCCTCCGTCCTCTGGTGATGGGCCTACGCTACTGGGCTAGACTCTGTGGGATAGACCAGCAGGCCATCGGCACCATGCCGGCATACACGTTTGTGCTGCTGGTCATCTACTTCTTGCAACACTGTGACCCTCCCGTTCTGCCTGTTTTGCAAGAGGTATTTCACTGCTACTTTGATTATTTCTACTGCAGTTACAGCACTACTGCTACTTTATTGCTACTACTGCTATTTTACTGTTACTACTACAACTACTACTGCTTCTAGTACTTCTATTAATAATACTTCTACTACTACTACTACTACTACTACTACTACTACTACTACTACTACTACTACTACTACTACTACTGCTACTACTAATACTACGACTACAACTACTACTACTTCTACTACTACCTCTATTACCACTACTACCTCTATTACCACTACTACTCCCACCAGTACTATGACCACTACTACTAGTACTACTACTACTACTACTACTACTACTACTACTACTACTACTACTACTACTACTTCTATTACTGCCACCACTTCTACTATTACCCCTACTAGTATTACTGCTACTGCTACTATGACTACTACTAATACTGCTAACACTGCTTCCACTACTTCTACTACTACTACTACTTCTACTGCTACTTCTACTACTACTACTTTTACTAATACTTCTTCTACTACTTCTACTACTTTACTACTGCTGCTGCTACCACTACTTCTACTACCACTGCTGCTGCTGCTGCTGCTACTACTACTACTACTTATAATAATACTGCCACTTCTATTTGTACTGGTACTCCTACTTCTGCTTCTTCTAGTCCTTCTACTGCTGCTACTATTAGTTCTCATTCTTTCACAGCTGGTGCCTGTATTATTGTTGCTGCCTCTAATATGATTTTCATTGTCAATCTGTTTAGTGATCCCCATTTAATATAAACAAATAAATATGTCACAATACAGTGCACTCCCGTTATAACGAACACAGTTATTACGAAATCCCTGTTACAACAAAGTAGAAATTCAGGTCTCAAAATTATTATCTATATATTCTTATATACTATTACTGTTTGGTTATAACAAAATTTTGATGCAACGAAAGAAAACTGCTGGGCCGGAGGGCTTCGTTATGACGGGAGTCGCCTGTATAATAAGTAGGCCTGTTATCGTTGAGAAATTCTTTAACGATATATCGCTAAGAAAATCCTTACCGATATCGATAATTATCGATAATTATTGCCAAAAAATAGGCTGAATTAACAAACTGTCAAAATAGTACACCTATTGTACGTCTGTGTATGTAACAGAATGCTTCTTAACACTGTCTTCCTTACCTGAAAATATTGGGCCGATACTCTTCTCAGCGTGATATTTCCGTGAAGTATTCTGCTCCTCACACGTCTTCCAAGTTAACAGACGACTTGACTTGGTTTTCCAGCCAAAAATATCAAAGCCAGATCACCCAAAATGCAATTTATGTTGTCGCACGAAATCATGCAGACGTATACACGATGTATCATTCGCTGTCCCCGCACGGTACCCCTACGTAGTGCATGAATCACGCAAGCTGTACAGCTTCGCACGTGCATTCGAAACAAATGATCGTCTGCCGCACACAGCTTGCAAAATGTGGCATTCGTAATCGTCGTTTCACTGAAAATGTACACTCATGTACACTCGTGTACACATGCAAGCTGTGCTTCTCAAGTTGGTTCAGAAAGTGACGGCCGATTGTGGACGTGGGAGGAAGAGCCCACGATGCTGCCATGAGGTTGGGCGAGTTGGCCTGTGGCAACTGCAGCTGTGCAGTATTCAAATACCACAGCTTTTCAGCCGTAGTAATTACAGGTCGAGTGGCAAAGTCGGCCCCCACAGAACTGGGAGGAAAGACTGCAACAATTCGCCCGAACGAAATACCCCCGGAACTCCGGCGGGCCGATCCATTGGTCACATACCTGATGTCGCTCCGATTAGCGAGTGATATATCATGTATGTAGTCGTCTGTATGATCTCGTGCGATGAAATAAATTGTATTTTTGGTGATCTGGCCTTGATATTTTTGGCTAGAAAACCGAGTCAAGTCGCCTGTTAACTTGGGAGACGTGTGAGGAGTAGAATATTTCACGGAAATATCATGCAGAGAAAGGCATCAGCCCGATATTTTCAGGTAAGCCAGACAGTTTTTAGAGTTGGATGTACGAGTGTATGCATGTAGCGTTTATCTCCGTTGCCTTGTGTGTACATGTATAGTCTGTGTGCCCGTACCGTACCTCCGTCTACTCAGCTGACAGCTGACTTGGTCAATCAACAATTCAATGTTTGATATGATTTTGAAGTTCTTTGTTAAATGCCGGAATATACAATCCATGTTAAATATGTCAGCTAACCATTATACTCTCCATTCTCATGATGGGAATCAGTCTTTTATATGAAACAAGATTCATGAACGTACACTTAGATGACTGTCGCCTAATATCGTTAACACGGATTTTCTATCGATATATTGCTAAGACGCAAAATCAGCCGGTTATCGATAGTACTATCGATAGAGAGCATATCGATAACAGGCTTAAAAATAAGCAATAAGGAATATTCATAACTATAAGTTTATGTTCTTTGTGAACTTCTGCTACATTAAAATTCTTGTCCAGTATTGAGGCAGTCATAAATAACAATTGTATCTTTTCTGTTCCTTCATATTTTGCAGAAAGAAAAATTGAAAGCCAAGAACAAAAGCAGTTTGGGAGAACTTTGGGTGGACATGCTACGTTTCTATCTAGTTGGCGTCAACATTGAAGAGATCGTTGTGAGCATTCGACACCGTGAGCCCATCTCAAGGAATGAGCTTAAGCTGCCTAATAGGAGGATTGCCATTGAAGGTAAGGTCAAAGTTCATGAGGTCAATCAAAGGTCATAAGGTCATTTGAGGTCACTGGGTGTAGAAAGTTCAGTCAGTCCTGACTGGCTAAGGATTGGAGGATGTTTGTGACAACATTGGTGGGATTATTTTACATCAATGTTTGGGGTTTAGGTTCAAGACCATAACAATGCAATGTGTTATAAAATTTTCTTTTAAATGTTACACCAAAAATTAAAATGATTGTGCATTTATTTTTGACTTTTCATTGATAAAACTTTTTCAATCTCACAATATGTATAATGTAGATACAAAAAAATTATTGCTTGAAAATTCTTGTCTTCAGTTATGAACTGATCTACCAATCAAGGTGATAAACTATTATATTGTAAAGATATTTTGTAAAAAAAAAAAATGTTCTTATAGACCAATTCAGTTTCAGAACACTGGAGTTTATGTCAGCCAGAATGGGGGGCTTCCAAAACAAGGAGAAAAGACAATTCAAAAGGTTATGCAATGAGTCAGGTGCATTGTGATGTCGGTGTTTTTGTTATGCATGCTTGAAGCCCCCCAATTACACATTAGCATAAATAACAGCACCCAAACCAAACAGGTCTATACTGTTAACCTGTTGGAGATGATTTTATTTCAATTTAACATGAGATATCTCGTTCTTAGTCTCCAACTGTTTAAATACCCCTTTCTTTAAATTTGAAAATCACTGAACTACACAATTTCATTGATTGCTGTGACATTATAAGACAATCCTTTGTCACGAAAGTCAGACATTTAAGGTTACTACTAATGTGGGTTTTTTTGGGGGGGAGGGTGGCAGGGGGCAAGGTGGAGATCCTATGCAGCATATTATTTTGTGAGGCATATGTGCATTATCTTTCTATTTTTACAGATCCTTTTGCGAATGGTAAAAAGAATGTCGCCAAATCTCTTACTACATCAACCGTGTTTCAGTATATCATGGACCGCTTACATGATGCACTCAAATATTTTGGCATTCCACAAAATGGACATCCGGCCGAGATGCCCGCAAAGTCTGATACTACCAGTGATGAGGATTCGCTCAAGAAAGACAGAACTGCATCTTGTAAACCTGTGACTCAAAAAGCAAGAACGGGCATCCTCCTAAAGACAGCACACGCGATGCTGCATGCGAAGTAGATGAAAGTACTGAAGATAGCCACCAAACGCATTCACACGCTGAGCACGCATCGGCCGCTGATTGTGCGGCAGAGCTTAGCATCAAACTTGCCGAATCAGTACTCAGCGAGGTGGAGCAGGAGGAGGCGAGCTCCCTGTCGGAACGTTTATCTCAAATGATGAGTAGTGAGGCGGGAAGCGATGGGCAGCTCCGAAGCGAGACTTCAGTCTCGGACTCGGACTCCAGATCGGACGGAGTGATTCCCGCACAGGACTCGGATCAGGTCAACCTGGCTGCCCTTTCCGAGGAAGACTGTCTCACTTCAAGCGACCTGTCGGGAGTTCGTGGCTCGGATGATGAATCGAGTGTTGATGATGATGATGGTGATGGAGGTTCCTCGGCTCCGTCTGTGAATGGGGATGATCCTAGCGATGATGAATATGTTGCAAGAACTGACAGATTTGATGCAATTGAAGGAGATAATGAAGAAGAGATGACGGAGGGAGATTATGTTTTTGTGTTCGATCAGCAGATCCTTACTCAGGGAGAGAAAGTGCAGCCTATATGTACTAACTGTTTAACAGAAGGCCATGTCAGTAAGGTAAGTATACTCGAGAGAGAGTAAAAAGTAACGCAGATCCCTTACATACGGTCAAAGGTCAGACATAAAGATCACAGATATTCAATAATATAATATATTTTGCTCTCACCTGATAAAGCATGCCATTACTGCAAATATTGTGAGAAATAAAATTAAATGAATGAAATTTAATTTTGTTACAACATTATGAACATGGAGATGAACATGTAGATGAATTTAAAATTTAATATGTAAGAATTTATTTTTTTTGTTTTTAACATGTTACTTATGTATTAATCTTTACATTAAAAATGCCTTCCCCTCACCCCTCCAAATAAAACAGCCTCTGTGAATTATCATATTATGAGGGATTTCTCTGCTACAAAGGTAAATTAGCATGAAATCAATAACTACAAGTGAAATAAAATACTCTGTTCTTTGATAAGGGTAGTAAATCTGTGCTTTTTCAATGTAACAAAATAGTCACCAAATTGTAGACAAAAGATCTTTAGCCAAGTACACCACTAATTCAGTTTTAGTGGTGTTTTCCTAGTAGTTCAGTGACAATGAGAATATATTGTAGATGATAAATAACCTGTTTGGGGGTAGTCCTCAACTTGGACTGAACTACTATAGAATCAAGTAAACTATGCAAGGATTCTACTGTGAAAATCTTGTCAAATGTTGACTCATTCTAACATAGCTGCTGTCAATATCCCTTGTGGCAGGCAAATCTGTTTTAACTTTCTATGGGATTTATTTCTCTCGGTCCTCGAGAGAAATAAAATACTGGTATGTTCATGCTTGATTCTCATCAAGTAAACAAATTAAGGACAAATCCTTTCAGCTGGGAGATCCACACCAGCTGGTGTATAGTTGGCATATGTTTCAACTAATTTGGTTCTTGAGGCATTTTCAAGTGTTCCCAATCATGTCATTAACCTTTAATGACATAGTTATGTAAATACATGTAATACTCACTCCCATTTGCTTTGATAGGACTGCCCTGAAGATGCTCTTCCACCCTTGCAGCCACTACCAAAGATGGACCCTAAGTACCTTCAACAAATCACTGTATTGTGTCAGGGAATCCTAGGTAAGTTGAAGCATTGTTATCTCATTATCTTCTTCCGCTGAGTGACTGACTAACTACACTTGCAGTCCAAATGTTACTTAATGGTTAGTTGACCACCGTTTGGTGAAACATTTTTTGATTGTGTGTTTCAGATCATCAATTTGGCTAATACTGAAGCAATATCATTGTATCCCCCGAACAGAGTTCGGAGGATACTATGGATTTGGCCTTGTCGCGCCGCGTCCGCCGCTGCCGCCGCCGCAGAGATTTTCTTGTGAGCGCTGTACTGGCTGCAGTTCTTTTCGGATCATCTTCAAATTTGGTATGAAGGTGTATTATGGTAATGCCAAGACGCCTATTTTTTTGGTGGTGGCGCCCTCGCTTGGTCTGTCTTTGTACACAAAAAGGTACATTTTTCAGGGTGTGCTTGTGTGCACAATACTAGCCGCATTTCTTGAGGGATTTTTTTTCAAATTTGGTGTGCAAGTGTATCATAGTCAACTCTAGACACCTATGACTTTTGGTGATGCTGCCCCCAATGTTCTGCCTTTTACAGGGTCAAAGGTCAACCTGATAGGTCTAAATTTGCAAAAATGCTTATTTTTTCAATTACTTTGTTGTTACTCAAAGGATTTTATTCAAACTTGCTGTATAGGTGTATGGGTGGTCATTCTACAGGTGGATCTAGGCCACATTAGTGTTCGGTGACGGTGCCCTCAGTGTTCTAACTTGGGTG
>JZLH01S0624978.1:28652-40532 GCA_001188425.1 Eucidaris tribuloides | reverse complement strand
TTCATGTTAATATGTTATCTTTTAGCATTGAATATTCCTTCATATAATACTTAGAAAAAACTTTTTTGTCAACCAAAGTAAGGGGATTTTCATTATTAATGAGGAGAGCTTGTAATTCATTCAAATCCTTTCATTGTGTGCAACAAAGGTTATGGTGCCTTTGAAAGGCATGAATCCTTTCCTGTTAGAATTAATATTGTCCTTTCAAGCACACAATTAACATGTTCAAGGAATCAATGTCCCCTTGGCACAAGGTACATGACAGCAACATGGCAAGACCTCAGTTCACCGGTGTACAAAGAGCGATTGATTGTTTGATTAAATCATTGTTTGAATGATTGATTGATTGATCGATTACTTTTTGATTGATTTTTCGAGTGATTGATTAAATCATTGAAAGAATCATAGGAAATCGACTCAAAAGACTAACATAATCATAGATCTGTGCAAAGCAACAATCAATTCGAATGGGAGTACATGATTCCGAATAATGACAAAATTTCAATACGCTTTGAATTTGGCGCAAGCCTTTTTTTGAACACCCGACAAAAACGTACCGTGTTCGCTCAAGCATGAACGAAACTTATTTTTTTAATAACATTTGAAAGATGAAACTTCAGAGCACCTATTAATATCAAAATATAGACATCATAACTTGAAACGAAATTTTGACAGACTTTTCAAAACTGTCCCGTTTTTGTCTCGCTTGCGTAGCGGAGCGAGACATAGGTATGACTAATTTCCCGGCGTAGGGTATGGTCAGTCGTTCAACAATTGTGTTGTTCCACAATAACTTTTCTATAGCTTTGAGGTGCGGATCGACCAAATTATACCAGAGCGTCCATCTCTTGTCAGGACAAGGTCAATTACGAATATGAGTCGAATTTGGAATAGGTTCAAATGGTCAAAAGGTCATATGAACTTTCCATGACTTGGCACGTCTATGTTGTACACACAATTAACTTCTATATTCGAGGTAGGATTTGCCAAATTATTTAAGAGGTCATTCTGTAAGGTGGGTCAAGTTCGAATGTGAGTGATTGATTTCAGGTCAAATGGTCAATAGGTCAATGAACTTTCCTATGCTGTGCACTGTGCTGTGTTCTACACCATAACTTTCTATAGCTTGAGGTGGATTCACATAATTATACCAGAGGTCCATCTCTTGATAAGCGCAGATCAAGCTCGTTACTGGCTCGAATTTGAATAAGGTCAAATGGTTCAATGAACATTCCATGACTGCTGTCGTGTGGGGCGAGAATAGGTAATCACTATTTCCGGTCATAGGCGTCGGTCATGTAGGACGTCGCGTAGGCGTCGTCAACAATTGTGTTGTACACACATTACCTTTTGTATAGCTTCGAGGTGTGGCATCATCCCAATTACTAGTACCAAGAGTCCATCTCTTGAGGCACGAGTTTCAAGTTCGAATATTGAGTCGATTGTTTGAATAGGTCAAAGTGTCATGACTTTCAATGAACTGGCACTGTGCGATGTTGTACAACAATAATTTCTATACCTTCGAGGTAGGATTGTCCAAATTCATACAAGAGCGTCCATCTCTTGAAGGTGCAGGTCAAGTTCGAATGTGAGTTGAATTTGATTAAGGTCAAAGGTCAAAGGTCAATGAACTGTCCATGACTGGCACTGTACTATGTTGTACACACAATAACTTTCCATAGCTTTGACGTGGAATCACCAAATTCATACCAGAGGTCCATCCCCCCACAAGCTGGATATGGGCAGGCCGGAAGCTGCTAATAGGAGTGGAAACTCTTGTAAATTTATGCAAATTACGTATGCAGCATTTCTAGACCTTAATAATGGATGGGTAATATTCTACCTGGCTTTGAAGTTCCATGTGCCAAGCCGGTCTTCCACCGCTTGTAAATTCGGACCACAGGCACCAGGTTTCACATTAATGCCATATTTCATGGTTTACCATGACATAATTTGATAAATGCAAAACTTGCTCGCGATTCATAAAAAACGATGTTGTTGGGAGTAGTGCATCGAACAATTTTTCAAATTTGGAAATCTGATCTTATTATATATATATATATATATATATATATAGTGGTGGCCAAAAATATTAGAACACCTAGTATATTTTAGAGGTTTTTGTGTTTTCATTCAATGGGCTGTAAAAATGCCTATAAAATGGTTTGAATATCTACAAAAGTCATCATTATGCTTTAAGAGCTATAGAATATAGTCATCATGAGACCAGTTCGGTAATCACATGCACCAGTTTGGTAATGTATTAAAATTTTATGCATATGTTTTACACATAGGTTGTTCTTGAAAATCTGCAAGTTTGCCAGAGGCTTGCTGGATGCTTGCCGAATACTGTATACTGTATACGCTGAATATTTCGCGGTGGTTTTATTTCGCGAATTTCGCGACTTACTGAACGCGAAAATTTTCACTCCCTGACATTTCTGTATAAAGTGAATGCAAATACAATAAAATCGCGAAAATATACACTCGCGAATTCCCCGTCTTGAAGCAAAATCGCGAAAATATATGGACGCGAAGAGTACATGTAACAACAAGTAATATATGCAAACTGGATCCCAAGCAGTGAGGCGCATGTATAAAATGCAACTTCATGGAATAATTCGTCACTAGGTGCTCAGAGAAGAAATGTGCATAAATTTAAATACATTACCAAAGTGGTCTTTTTTCTTAAAAACCAGGTCAGGCCTAAGTCAGAAAGTTTCAGTTTTCGACCTCTCCTCTTTCGGCTTTGGTGTGAATTGGTGGCATCATTGAGATCTAAAGTGTACTTTACAGTACTTGGACTACATTTCAAGTCCCTGCCTATGCCGCGGTAACTCCAGCCAGCATCAAAAAGGGCCTTTATTCGAGCCCGCTCCTCACTGTTGATCTTCTTCTTCACCCTAGCCATGTTCAAGGAAGAACTACTTGTGCCTGAAGACCTTTTAGAGACTTTGATTTTGTGGTATGACTTTGGTGACAAAACCCTCATATTAATCAACCATTAGCAAACTAGATAGGCCTTGAACATTCAAAAGAACCGCACACTTAAGATTCTTTGCTTAACCATCCTTTCAGGTATGTGATTATGTGAATAGGCCTGACTTGGTTTTAAGGAGAAAGACCACTTTGGTAATGTATTAAAATTTATGCAAATTTCTTCTCTGAGCACCTAGTGACGACCTATTCCATTAAATTGCATTTTATACACTCATGCTCATAATTATACTTAAGTTCTTTTTCATATATCGTCCAAAATTTTCAAGACAAGTGTTCATTTCACTAAAACGCAGTGTATGAAGCAATTTTTGGATTTCATGAGATTATCTAAGTAAAATTTTAAATACGTTTGAGCGCAATAACAATTTTATTGTTTTTTTAAAAACACTAAAAATCATGAAAAAAGTATTAAATTAAAGTGATAAAAAATCAACACAAAAAAACTGATAAATTTTGATCTAATGTCACTTATCATAAAATTAACATCAGAATTGTCTGTTACAAGTCTACCAACGCGTGTAACCATCACGTGACTTAACAACAGCTCTGAATATCGCCGTTTATAAACACAGGTTTTAGCGTCGAGTCGGACGCTACAAAATGCTCAGCATTCCTGAAATACTTAGATTATAATTGTTTCACCTGGGGTGAGCAAATATAAATCCCAAATGCACCGTTCACGGAAAAATGGCAACTTCTAAAATGTTTCTAAAATATTCCATAATTATGAGCATGAGTGTATATGAGCCTCACTGCTTGGGATCCAATTTGCTTATATTACTTGTTGCTATATTCGGCAAGCATAAAATTTAAATACATTATCAAACTGGTGTGTGATTACCAAACTGGTCTCATGATGACTATATTCTATAGCTCTTAAAGCATAGTGATGACTTTTGTGATATTCAAATCAATTTATAGGCATTTTCATGGCCCATTGTCTCTCTTCTACCTCCATGATGAAAACAACAAAAACCTCTAAAATATACTAGTTGTTCTAATACTTTTGGCCACCACTGTATGTATATTTGTGTGCCAGCGTAGGTGAAAGGAAAATTAGATTCAAAATACATTTTGAAAAAGAAGGTAAGAAGTACTTAAGTCACATTTTTGACGAACTTGAGTTAGTGATTGTTTGGAAGTCGTTACAAGCCGGGAATTTTTTGACAAAATTTTGGTTAATTTGACCCTTCCCAAGAAGGGGTCAGGGGAGGGGTCAACCGGGGTCAAATTTTTAACTTGGTCTAATTTCTTCAAAATGTATCTCAAATTACCCAACTATTCACAAGGATTAAGAAAATATATGATTTTTCATGTATTTTGTGCTTTGTTGATGAGATATGGGGTCACTTCCGGTCAAAGGTCAAATGAGGTCAAATTTAAAACAACGTCCAAATTTGAAAAATTGCATATTAAATTGTCCGTCTGAGAACATTCCAAAAATATATACAATTAAGTGTTTTGACATTCATTTATTCGAGAAATGCATTTGTTTTCCGGAGACCCTTGTTTTTAGAAGAAGTACTTAAGTCCACAATATTGATTATTGATTACTGGAAATCAACAAGTGTGACAATGTTTGTTTTTGTCCTATATTAATCCTTTAATGTGTCAATTAACTTCACCAAGTTTAAATGTACAACTAAAAAATTTGTGATCTGTAGAAAAATTTGAAAACTTGGAGCCTTTGTTTATCAAAAGTAGTATTATGTAACTTCAGTACTTCTTATTCTATAGTCTTCAATTATACCTACCAGTTACTTTAAAATGATTCATCTCACAGGTCCATGTCCAAAACATTTATTCTCAATTTTGTTCATGCAAATCAAATTTAACACTCACAGATTTAAATTCCTTTCATTGATCATACTATGAGAAAATATTTGGAGGTTTGCATATTGCATGTGTTGAAATGGACCTAAGCCATTCATATTTAAATGGCAGGATTGACAGTTATTAAAATTAATTTGTTCAAGTATGTTGGATATAAATGAGTGGCATTGTCATTATCCATTGACGTATTTATAAACTAGCGGCGTCGGCGCTTTGTGCCTCGGCGGCCCATCGCTAAGGGCCCCATGAACTCATTTTCCCCCAAATCCCTCTGTCCCTGCCAAATTATCCATCCCCTAAATCCCGCTCACACCCCCTCTCTTTTTTGCCTCTTATTCTTTATCTTACCCCCCTCTATTATTCCGTCTAATCCCCCTCTGATTACCCCTTTAACTCCCCCTCTAATTTCCCTTTAACTCCCCCTCTAATTTCCCTTTAATTCCCCCTGTAATTTTCCGTCTAATTTCCCCTCTGATTACCCCTTTTACTCCCCTTCTAATTTCCCTTTAATTCCCCTCTAATTCATTTTCGAATTCCCCTTTAATTCCCCATTAATTTTCCCCAGATTTTCCCTTTAATTTCCATCCTTATATCGCTTTAATTTCCACATCTTAATTTCCACTCTTTAATTTTCCCCACAATTCCCCTTTCAATATCCACGTTTTAATTTCCACCCTTAAATTTCTACCTTTTAATTTCCCTCATAATTTCCTCTGTAAATTTCTCCTCTAATTCCCACTCTAATTAATTGTCCTTCTAATAAGATGATAGAATGGTTAAAGCCAAAGTATAGTGGTGGTAAATGCCTGAAAAAATGTAATTCTTTGCAATTATGTCTTTTAGATTTACCTAAATATCAATGCCCTGAAAATTACTCGCACTGAAACTCTCCATTCTTGAAAAATTACTCAAAATGTAAAATGTTGGGGAACCCCGACATTTCCCATAGGTAATTTACATACTGCTACATGTTCTCCGATGATCCAAACATCACAAAATATCACCATAAGCAATTTTCAATTTAGGTTTTGATGTTGTTTTCCGATGTCTGGGGTGACAATACATGTACTTTGTGATTGATTGACAAAAAGGTTGTCTGATCGACCAAAACTACACTTGGGCTTTAATAATGAAGTATTGGGCTAAACGGGATCGCAATTAAATTTGGCAGCAGTCCTGATCTATGCGAAATATGCACTTTAAAGTTTGATATTGACTAGGTGACAGATTTATAAATTTACCTCTCATTGGTCCTAATGTCGGAAAGATGCCGAGAAAAGAGACTGCATACTCATGCACATGCATGAGTATACAGTCGAGTGGGTATATAGATTTAGATCTCACACAAACGAATTACCAAGAGGTGGTTTCTGAGTTTGAATTTGAATATGAATTTATTTTATTAACAATTGCAATACACATTTACATACAAATTGTATTACAACATACATACATAATGATAGCAGTATTTACGGGAAGTAAGTTTATTAAACCAACCAATCGCCAATGCGAGCATACATGTACAAAAAAAGTCTCAAAAAACTGCGCAAGGCAATTAAAAAATACTCTTGTGACATGATGCTTACATCAACGTAAAGAGCATAGTCTTCCCTTTCAAATACCGTTAGTCCTATTCAATTTGTTTATCTTAATCTTGAGAATCTCAAGATTAAGATAATAAGGCAACATATACCCTAGTCTGGCTTCCAGACAGTTAGATTAGCCCGTCTTCATATTGATAAGGAAACTACTATCTTCGGTCAACTGCTTTGAATGATAGAAGAGTCTTGATTTAGGCAAAGTAAGTATCTCCGGAGGTAAAACAGTCAGAGAGTGAGTGTACTATGGAGGTAAAAAAATTGCATGGTCTAGAGCTGAGACTACATATGCCTAGTAGCTACACTGCAACATACACTCACCAAAAAATTCTGATATATCTAAAAGACGAAAGCATATTTTGCATTTCTGACTTCAGAAACGAATTCAGCATGAAAGTTCAGTCTAGAAAACATATTTTTGTTATGAAAACATAAAACTCATATTTTTGGTGTTTTTGCAGTCAAATGGTGGCATAACCTTGAACCGTGTCTTATAAGGAATTGCTTTAAGCACTAGCAATTGGTTGTTAAGAAAAATCAAGCTCGCGCAATTGCTTATATATGTTTGCATAATCTTTTGCCTACCGTGAAATCCGAGTGCACAGAGATAAGCAAATGCCCGCAAACAAAAGTTTTTGCTAATTACTTGCTTACAGATGAAAGGAATTGCTTAAAAACGTATGCATAAAATGAATCTTTTCCTTGCTCTGACAGGCATTTGCTTGGTTTTTTTCAAGCTCCTCAATACCAGCTTGAACTGCTTTTGCTTAAATACGACATTCGAGTTTAAAACATATCCATGCTCGTATTTAGACCAAACCAAAGCTGCACAAGAGGAGAAGAAATCAATACTACATGTAGTTACTGGTATATCAAGAAAGCATTGGGGGAAAATATTCCAGGAAGGGTGTGCAGATTTAACTCAATCTCGGAGGTACAAGGCGTCTTTCAAAATGTATTTATGTGCGTTGACCGCGAGCTGTGAAGATAGGAGGCTTCTTCCCACACGTATTCGACTCCTGTGGAACTCGCCTTTGTTGGTGTTTGCACCGGCGTGACGTTGCTATTGTGTGGTTGTGAAGACCTCTAGGAATTACTTACGAATGGCAAGCAAACGATTTGAACACGAGCAAAATGTTATGCATACAAAAAAAAGCAAGCACTTGAAATCCATCTTTGGCTTGAAGGATGTTAGCAAGTGTTTTTTTTATGTATACGGTCCATTACTTTCATGGGAGCTTAAAGGCCGGTTTCGTATAATGTATTAAAATATTACGCGTGAGAGAGGAAGCATTTCCTGTCATGGGAGTTACAAAAGATCACTTCACTAATGTTTACACATTTATGGATGTTTCTTTCCGTGACCATCGAGGAACGATTCCACTGATTATTTCTGGAGTACATAATGGTTGGAATTCAATTTGCATATACATGTTTTTGTTATACCAGACAAACCTACAAACCTCGGGCAAACTATCAGGTTGTCAAGAACAAACTTTGTTTCAAAATGTTTATGCATGAAATTTGATTTTTGTACTTGTTTTTTGTTGTTGTGAGGCGATCTATTTCAGGATGAATAATTTAGAACATAATGAATACCAATACTCATACATGCACACACACACACACACACACACACACACACACACACACACACACACACACACACACACACACACACACACACACACACACACACACACACACACACACACACACACACACACACACACACACGCACACACACACACACACACACGCACACACACACACACACACACACACACACACACACACAAACACACACACACACACATCAAGCACACACACATACACACAAACACAGACAGACAAACGAACGGAGCTCGTTTCATAGTCCTCCCGCGAATTCCGTTCAGCGAGAATAAAAACAAATGCTGATAAAAATAAACCTCTGTGCGAGTGTTTGTATGCATTTACTTGATCGTGTAGCAATTCCTTGCAGGCAACAAGTAATCGCTTTGGCCTGTAAGCAAGTACCTTTGCTTGCAAGCAATTCTTCATTTTTATGCAAATGGATTCAAGCAAAAGGCTAGAAAAAGCAATTGCTACTTTTTATGCATACGACCCATTATGTCATTCATGTGCAATTACAAGGATTAACAGTTCTTTACTTTGGCCGTCCGTATTTTACAAGCTCAGTTCATGACGGCGGTCTTCTGCATTTAAAATATACTTCGTTAGGTACATAATGCAAGTGTTTCTTTTTCAGGTCATACAAGTTAATTATACATTTATTTATGCATTTATATTGTAAATTAAGTTTACAAATACAGACGTATTATGTAAATTAATGCAATTAACTTACTTTGAAACATCTTAATTTTCAATTGAATAATATTGTAAAATTGAATTTGTTTATGTGATGGAAAGCTATGATATTTATCTTATTGTAATATAAGAAAAACAGAATATTAAATCTTTTCAAACAAACATAAAACATTCGGACATAGTGGGGGACTTAAATGCAAAAAATACACCCAAGTGTGCACTTCCGGGTAAAAGCATAAATTTTGGCACACAAGTACTTCAGATTGTGAAATTCCAGAAAACTGATAGAAGCACTTTGTCACGCACCTTACAATGCCGCCATCTGGGATTTCAAAATCGCCGCCACATAGAACCAATTTTTCTTCAATATCTTCTGAACTATAATAGCTAGGAAGTTAATTTCAGTGGCTATACCCCCATTTCAAGGGTCATCGAATCACATGGAGTACCTTTGAAACATTTGAAATGGTCAACATGATGGCTGCTTTATTATAGACCCATACATTCTGCAATATCTCTGGAATGAAAGCACCCAGAAGGTAATTTCAGTGACTATAGATGTACTCTCATTTGGGGGTAAATAAATCAAGTAGACTAACGCCAAAAACTCTTGAAACGGTCGCCATGAAATATATGCCAACATGACCGCCATCTTCAATTTCAAAATAACAACCATATAGACCTATTTCCTTCAATATTTCGGGGTATAAAGTAGCTAAAATGTTAATTTCAGTGGCTATATACCCTCATTATAAGGGTCAACAAATCTCATGGAGTGACTTCAAACCTCTTGAAATGGTTGCCATGACAGATGTCAAAATGGCCGCCGCCTTGGATATCAAAATGGCTACCATATAGACCCCATTCCTCGGGAAATAAAGTAGCTGGACGGTAAATTTCAGTTTCTAGACAGTTTATTTCACTGATACAGTATATATTCCCAGTTTGTAGGTCAACAAATCACATAACTTTAAAACATTTCGTGTGGCTACAATCTTGGATTTCAGTAATGGTCATCATCGATGACCAATATCATATAAAATGGATCAAGATCATTTTGGTCTGTAGCCAATATCATGTTTTAGTAGTTACCAAAATTATCTCTAAAAAAAGTCTCCATTTCTGACATTCCAAACAATTTTTTGGACAATCAAACAATGTAAATCAAATTAGATAGTTATGATTTGGTCAACAATTTCAGGTCTATGGTCATCAGAGTTTTTATTCTTCCTTTCGTCGAGATCGGCGCCTAGATTTGCTGCAGTTTTTCTCTTCTTGACATTATTCCAAACAACGAACCGTTCCCGACTGAGGAACCATTGATACGTAGGTACAAGCGCCAGGAGGAGGGTGGATCCCAGAAATAGTCCAACATTTCCGTAGAGGGCGGTATCATATGAACCCGTTTTTTCAACGCTGCCGCCTACAAATGAAGTGATAATGTACAGGTAAGTGAAGTAGTGAAAGCATACAAAATACTACTAGTAGTAAACTTTAAGGCGCTGTATAGTTTTGGTAAATAGTAAAAAAAAATGAAATTTTCTCCTATCGTGTTTTTAAGATAGGGACATGCAAATTCTGAATGGATCTGTATTTCAGGTACTGCCCATCAGGTACACTATAAGGTAGACCATCGATTAGAACAAGTGCAGAAACCCTTCCCTCCAGAATGAAACCTAGCAAACGTCATTTTTAGTTATAATATAACTTGATTGATTTGATTTATATCTTTTTTTATTTCTGAGTGTAAACAACAAAAACAAATACAGTCATGGTACATAAATCTTGAACCGTGTAAATACCCCATCAAAACATACGTACAAATTTGAATCAGTCAACTTTATTTACCATGGTAGGATATTATGATTATTATAATAAAGGAAAAGAGCATGCATTTAAATAATCAGTAATAGACTGCTAGACCACAAGAAAATGATTATATGTCATATAATTTTGAGGAAGGAACACTGAACTGAACCTTTTATGGGGAATCCGAGTAATGTTCGCATACACACACACACACACACACACACACACACACACACACACACACACACACACACACACACACACACACACACACACACACACACATACTTGAAAATTGCTAGGTTAGAATCGAGGTGCCGTTAAGAGTACATTGCTCGTTTAATTTCAATCCTCTCATGGGCTCAATTAGGTGGTGAACAGTAATGACGATAAAATGTCCACTTAAGGGCAACCTGCTGGCATTAATAAGTATATAGTGAGTTTTTAATGGTATACCATCATTTTTCAATTGTTGATATGTTTTACGATCGTCGTGCTAGGCAGGGTTGCCAGCTTGGCGACCAAGACGCCAAATTTGGCGTTTTTCGACATCGTTCATCATTGAAGAATTTAAAGTGCACGCCAAACGGCTTTTTTTTTTTGGCGTTTTACAATGGCATACCTAAAAATCATTATAAAACCCGATTTTCATAAGATTTGTAGAAAAATAGGTGCCACAAGGTTCCAAAAGTAGCGCAAAATCTGACTGCGCGTAAATCGCGTCACTCAAATTTTCGGCTGCGACAGAGGTTTCAAAGGTGTTATAAATTGATTACTACGTTATTTCTAACCACATTTAGGCTATGCTGCCCATAAAATGCATTAAATACAAATTTGGAGTTTTTCACTGAATTTGGCATGTAATTTGGCGTTTTGAGAATCGGAAAACCTGGCAAGGTGGCAACCCTGGTGCTACGTACCGAACACTGCACCGAATGTCCCTCCGATCCCAAAGGAAATCATCATGACCGTCCAGATCTGTGTAGCAAAGTCGCGACTGTACATTTGAAGTCCCATTGAATGAGTTAGTGAACTCAGTGGCGCCATAACGAAAAATCCTAGAACTGGAATTAATGAATAAAAAAAAGAAATGTGTTAAAATGAGGAAATATAACGACCTCAAAAATTTGTCTGTCACAAGAGTGTTGCTGAAAGTAGGACCGAGACTAGCCATCAAGTACTACTTCTACTTCTGCTACTACAGCTACTACTACTATCACTTCCTCTTTCTCTTCCCCACCACTCCTGTCTTCCTCCTCCCCCTCCCCTCCCCTCCTTTCGCCCACTCTTCTTTCTTCTTCTCCCCTTCTTCTCTTCTTCTTCTTCTTCT